>JAABKJ010003622.1:0-25677 GCA_011634705.1 Andricus grossulariae | reverse complement strand
TGCTTGTTTTCAAGGAGGGGGACAAAAAGTATGGTGTGTATCAAGGGCGTAAAGCTATTTTGCCTTCTTTACGCCCTTGATACACAATATACTATTATATTCGCATTCAATTTAAATGACCAAAAATGATAAAATGACGAACAATTTCATTTTCCACGTTTTTTGCAAGCCAATAATTTTTTTCTGATCTGGGTAAAAATTGAAAGTGTTATACTATAATGGTATGAGTACCTATGCAGTATATACTTCATCAAAAATGATCTTATGTTCGCACACTATTAAGTTAAAGTACCGAACATAAGATTTTCACCTCTGACCGCGTTGTGTAATAAATTTTATACTAGTTATAGAAGATTTTGAAAGCTAACCTCACAGAATACCTTAGACATTATAAACACTATTTTCTGAAAATTGCGTATGATTACCATGCCAGCAAAGCTGTCAAAACGTTTCAAAAACGAAGACATGATGTAGTATAACACGGAAGTCGAAGAAAGTAACCCATTTCATTTTCCTTTATTTCTCTTAAATTATTGCACAGAATTCCATAATATTTTATTTGCATGCTATAGGAAAAGCTGCTTGTTTATTTTAATATAAACGATCGAAATCGATAATAGATCTTATTCCATGTATGGAGCAACTTAAAACTGATTTTCCCTTACAACAGTACTATATTCCGGAATATCCTATTGCTGTGAGGGTTTATGCGGAGGAGCCGATGCTTGATTTTTTACACAGACTTGTCTGAATTTGATTCCATATTGCATGGAGCGATCGATGTAATCGAAGACTGAAAATGGCAAACTTTTCAATAAAGAAAACGAGAAAATCTAGAATGGAAATATAGTGGTAATTAAAACTCTTCAACAAGTTTTGGTTCGTAAGGTAAATATCTAATAATATTTATATTATTTATTGTTAGATTTTATTAGATTACTCATAAAAAGCTGATGTCTTATGTAGAATGATTTCATATCTCATAAATCTTTTTGGGTATGTAAGAGGAAGAAGCCGTTTCCGGTTTCAAAGCGAATTCTCCGGAGAAGAAATGGCATCTCATAGTCATAGAGGTCAGCTTGTCCTTCTGAGAAAGAGGGATGAACACATTTATGTCGTCAACTTAAGCGTTATTACATACTGCTGGAAGTTAGACGTTTATTAAAACATCTCCGACCGCATTTTTAAGCGCCCCACTATTTCCAGCAACAGGGATGGTAAATGCGTTGAAATTGAGGATTTTCAAAGATTTAGGAATGTGCAGCCTACGTGTGAGAAATTTCAAGATTCTGAGAACATTTTTACCTTTCTTTAACATAGAAACATAGAAGATATAGGTTAGGGGGTTTCTAGACATTCGCGTGTTAGCGCATGTACATGTGAAATTTCGTAGCTTCTAGTCAGGTAGATGTGAGAGGTCATGATTATGACATGTAATTGATAAATGCTCGACTGACAGAAATTTTTTAATGTTAAGAGCTGTTCAAACAATTCATTTATGGATAAAATTAAAAAATAACTAGAGTCATACTCAAGATTTTTTGCCCAGTTCTTTGAAAAAATATGACATCAGCTTCTTGTCAGCAAATATCAGAACGAGATCCGCTAAGTAATGTAGTATTACACAAGCTGGTCATACGCATGTGCACGCGCGGACTAACTTTTGTACTAAAATCATTTTAATTTTATTTTATTTAAATAAATATTAGCATAATTTCGTTTGTATACTTTTATTCTATAATATAATATTATTTAATTATTACAATTTTTTTAAAGTAAAAGAAAGTACAGTTTATGATTAGAGTCTTCTGCAAAAATTTTATAATGTTTTGATATATCTAAGAGGAGTTCATGAATTTAATATTTAATTTATTTATATACGTGTAGTACAATTTGGAAATTATTCATATTCAATGTAATTTGATTCTCTTCTCAATCAAGATACATGTAATTATTAAAACAACCCACATAGACAAGCCTGGTTTAAAGAGCTATCGTATTAGCTCACGCGAATAGTTATTCAAAACAATATAACAATATCATTATAGTTGCTTTCGAAAATACTACTTTTTCTGGGACATCATCCTAAATTTATCACAAAAAAATTAATATTCTTAAGAGCGACTATAAAAATATTGTTATATTATTTTTAATATTTTCCACCAAGAGATCATACCGATCACCAGGTAAATTAAAAATGTCGACTTGATATCTAGGTATTTTTTGTTTAAATTCCCAGGGTAGTTTCCCACCACCGGAATTTAGTATGCGTAGAACGAATATTTTCGGCGAGCCAAGCGGAGCTGGAAAAGGGCGGCTAGTTTCGCCGAAATTCAGTGAGCGTAGCACAAATATATTTGGTGAGCCTAGACTTAGCCTCTTCGTTAAAAGAAAGATCTCGTAAATTAAATATTTTGCAACTCTATATTTTCAAAAATCAAGAATTTTCAATCGCAACTCTTCAAAATTGTAGAACTTTGAATTCCAATGCAGCAAGAGAGCAGGCGAAGGATGTAGAAATAGGATATCAAAACGTAAAATGTATCTCATGATCTTTCTAAATTTGTTTGTTGTAGTAGGTAAGTTAAAAAATTTTTAAAATACTTAAAATATATTTTTATGTTTCCAAATAAAACTTAAATCATTGGAAATTTTCCCAGAAATCTTGTTCATAGAGCTTCAAAAATCTCCAGCGATTTCAAGGAATATCTTTACTTCAGGGAAGTAAATTGAAAAACTTAAAGCTTCGCTAAATTGAAGCTTAGAATCTCCTCTTCAAAATTGGTCGGTCGAGCGGTTTCGCCTTGGGCACACTCATAGAGCTTATATCAAGTCGACATCGTTGATTGACCTGGTGATCGGTATAATCTCCTGATGGTTATATTTAATACAATATAACAATACTATTTTAGCCACTTGTAGGAATATTATTTTTCTTGGAATAACTTTAGGGTGATGTCCCAAAAAAGTAGTTTTCTTAAAATCGACTACAATAATATTTCTATATTGTTTTAAATAAGTATTCATGGGAGCTAATACGATACCTCTCTAATCCACACTTGCCTATGTGGGTTCTTTTGATTATTACATTTATCTTTATTGAGAAAAGAATCACATCACATTAAACGTGAATATTTTTGAAATTATAATACACGTATATAAAAAAATTAAATAATAAATTCATGAACTCCTTTTAAAAATTAACCAGAATTAAACTATTTATTACGCGTTCACAATTTAGTGTTCAACGCTGGACTCGCTATTCACAGATGCGGATGTCAAAACATCATAAAATTGTTGCACAAGGCTCTAATCATTACGTGTACTTTCTTTTAGTTTAAATAAATATTACATATAATAACTAAATAATATAATAATTTACAATAAATTTCCAGAAGCAACCTTGTGCAAATATTTTTCCAAACAAAATAAAATAATAATTTAAAAAATTTCAATCAAAAAGTTAGCTTGCGCGTATGATAGCCCACTGTATATTTAACGAGCAAACGACTTCACATAAAATCACAAGTTCAATCGTAATTATAAATGGGCCTCGTTTGACTTAATTGAGGTGAAATTTAATAAGCCTTGTAATGTTTTTTTCAATATTTAAAACTTATTCATTGATGAGATAACCACGAAAAAAGACGTGTTTTTGATACGATTTTTTTGTAGACTGACAATTCTGGCCGATATACTGTACTCACTTCAAAACATCACAAACAATTAAACAAATTATATAGTTGTCGTAGAAGTAATTGAAATATAAATACAAACTTATTATATAAATTATAGCAAATATTCAACTACATAACCTTCAAGTAAATAATCAATTTATGATACCTAATCAAGAAAAAATTGAAATTCAATCTTTATGTAATTTAGTAATAATATTTAATTAATATTAATTTTGATGTTAAAACGATTACTTCGGACAAATAAAATTTTAGAATCAAGAAAAAATCTGCCTCTGTCTGGATTTGAACCGGGAACGCCACTATCCATGAGTGGAGCGTTAACCAATTACGCCACCGAGGCTGCAGCAGATATTTTCTTGTTTTCCATAGCTACCTTTTTGCAGGGAAGTACTATACGTATTTCTCAACTGCGACAAATGTACCATTTTTGATCAACGTAGGTTTAATCTAATTAATATTTGGAAGATGTTATTACCATTTAAATATGTTAACGTCCGAGTTTTAAAATTTTTAATTAATATACATTTTTAAGATAAAACGATTACTTTGGACAAATAAAATTCGAGAAACAAGAAAAAATCTGAATAATAATAATATAATAATAATAAATAATTAATACTTATATCTAAGGTAAACCTCCCAGTAATCGTGACCTTAGTCCCAGTATCCATGACGCCAATTTTCTTGCTTTTTGTCTGATTTGAATTAATTAAAATTCCATTTCATACTATAAAATGCTAAGAATGAATAAGGTTTATCATGAAATTTTATTTTTAACATATTTTTTAAGAATGTATTCAAATTATAACCAAGTTTCACGATTATTGGGATCATCACGATTACTGGAACATTTACCTTACTTATAATAAGCGTATCAAAATACATCGATAAAGAACACAGACATACAAAAAAAGTGTGTGGAACCAAAAATGTGACCTATACAGCATTGTTGTATTGGTCTAGAATCTGCTTACAAGTTTTTTTTTATTCGAGTTTGAATTTTTTGTTTGTGTCAAATTATCCCAAGTAGGTCACCATGATTCAAAAGTCGTTTTTGTTTCGCTGTAAAATGAATTTTTTATAGCCTTATGTTTGAAAAGATTTTTTCTAATTTTGATCGCAACAAAATTTTTTGTTTCAAAAGTTATTAACAATGAAAATTTAATGTTACAACATGATCAACATTTTTCTCGTGAACGGCGAAACGCATTTTGACGATTCTTACGTTGAAATTTTTGTTTAGAAACGTACATTCCAGAAATGTTCCTTCTAAATATAAAAACCTTGAATTTGTTTGCCCTCGGCTCAAACCTTTATAGTTTCGGTCGGGTGTCCGTCCTTCCGTCGTACTTTTTTCCAAGGAGGTGAAGTAAGGAGAGGGGAAAGTAGGTGGAGTAGGGAAGGGAAAGTTTGCGATGGCGTCTACTTTGACTCATTTTTTATGAAGAAATTGTACTCTTGTTGTCTTGAAAGAAATTTTCTTGCAAGTTATTCTACATTCTCTACATTCTACATTCTCTACGTAGACATATTTTTAGTCAGATTTCCTTGAGTATCTCATTCTTTTGCGCTAAAATGACCTGCGTAGTGAATTTCATTTTCTTTTCATTCCTTTTTCAGGTAAATATCTTTTGAGAGTCCAAGAATTATATCGCGCTCATCTTGTCTTTCAATAATCTTCTGTGTTTCTACAGCTATAAACAAGCGGATATGACTTAATACATTACATTCTTCATAACTATTCTTTTAAATAGACTGACGCACAACATGGTCTGAACGCTCATGCCTCGCCCTAAAAAATGTATATCCCGTGAAATAATAGAAACTACTTCGTATTTCTTTTCCCATTTTTCTCCAGAAAAAATGTAGAATAACGTGCAAAAAATTGTTTTCCTTTGAATGGAAAAAAATTCAATTTGTTCATAAGCAATTGATATTTTTTTCAAAGAATTGAATGTTTTTATATTCCGAAGAAAGATTTCTAGAATGTACGTTTTTAAACTAAAATATCAACGTAAGAATCTTTAAAATCCGTTCAGCCGTTCACGACTTGGGATAATTTGACATAAACAAAAAATTCAAACTCGAATGAAAAAAAAACTAGTTAGCAGAAAATTCTTACTAATGCAAATTTTGACTATGCTAGATCAATACTACAATGCTATATAGGTCGCTTTTTTGGATCCGCACACTTTTTTTGTGTGCTTGTGGTAATTAAAACATATGTACATATAATTTTTAAATTTTGATTCAGATACTCATTTTAAAACATCACAAATATAAAAAAATAGAACATTATTTTTATTGAAATGTTTAAATAATTTGGTTATGTAGTGCAATAATGTGAACATTTAAAATTTAAAAAATTACATTTACTGGTCCTTGCATTGCCATGTCAATTGTAAATCAGCGCATTAAAATACATCGCATAAATCAATGGGTCCTAAAAGAAATTACGCAACACAAGGTGACGGATAGAATCTGCGTAACTCGCGCTGACAACTAGAATCTACGCATCTAGTAGGGACGGATAGAAAATACTCGTTCACTTCCACCATTGAAACCTTCGGGCTGCTTCATATACATTATTTCCTTTAATTTTCCGTACAGAAAAGCAGTTTTAATATCGAATTGACCAAGATATAACGTGTCTCGAGCTGCGATTGCTAGAAACTTTCTTACCGAATCAAAACGAACTACCGAACTGAAAGTTTCTTCATAATCAATACGGTCTACCTACGAATAACCTTTTAATACTAAACGCGCTTTAAAACGTCATGCACCATTCGGATTCACCTGCATAGTGTAAACCCAATGACTATTAATTTCTTTTTGACCTTGTGGTTTCTCAAGAAGTTCCCAGGTTTGATTATCATGCAAGAAATTTATTTCGTCTTGCATAGCTGCCTTCCATTTCCTTCTATCTTCTAAATAACCAGCTTAATTATAATTCGAAGTCTAATCTTCCGTCTATCCCTTAACTGCCTACAATCTGAGTCATCTTTACTTGGAAATTCCAAAGGTTCTTCTTTTTTATTAGAATCTATCTCACCTGACATACTTTTAAATGATTCCTCATCACTCTCAGGAGATAGATCGCGCTTCTCTAAATTCCCTCTTCAAATATCAACATCAGCCTCATTCGGAATTATCTTTTCTGTTTTAAATACAACATCGCGAGTCCAAATTATATCTCTGAGACTTAGCACATAGACCCTAGCTTTTTCTGCCTTTTTGTCAAGTTTTTTCCTTTTTTCATCTGGTAGATGAATAAAGCATTCCGTACCGAAAACTTTTTAATGATTTACATCAGCTTATTTTCCAATCCACAACTTATAAGGAGTTTGACCCGTTTGTCTACTTGAATCTGTTCTAATAATAACATACACAGCTGTATTCATTGCTTCTGCCCACGAAAACAAAGGTAAATCCGGTTTCGAGTTATTCATTGAACGCGAGGCCTTTACAATAATTCTAATATCACGTTCTGCGATACCGTTCTGCTGTGGCGTATAAGAAACATTTGCAGTATACTTTGTACCTTTACAATCCAGAAAGATCTTTACATTCTTATTAACATACTCTTTACCACCATCACTATGAATCTGTTTTACATTTTCACCGAAAAGATTTTCAACTTTAATACAGAACATTTTTAATTTTTCAAATACTTCTGATTCTTCTCGAATAAAATAAATTTGCCTAAATCCTGAAAATTCATCTTTAAAGGTTACAGAGTATCGTTTTTCACCAAGGCACTCATTCTGCATAGGTTGGCGTACGTCAGTATATAGGGGAGACCGGGGCGAGTTGAACCACTTTTCATTTTTGGATTTTTTATATTTTTTGTGACGAACTGTTTCACACCATATTATTGTTACCTTATTTTGTACACCATAGGCTTATATAACTACAAGTATCAACGGTTTAATTTGATAACTGAGTTCACTAAAAGCGAAATTAGATTATGCGGAAAATGGTTTAACTCGCCCCAGGCCCGGGGTGAGTTGTACATACATGCGGCGCGAGTTGTATCACTTCAGTGGAGTCAATAATTTTCAAATAGTGATTAAAATCTTCAATCATTTATTGCAATACATATCTCTTTTAGAGGAGTAAAACTTTGAAAAACAAATTTGTTGTCCTGCTCTTTTACTTATTTCTTGGTCTTCCTCTCTTCTCCGTTTTTTTTTCTCTCACCTTTTTTGAGTTACAAAAGTCCTTTAAAATATATTTTTCCGTCAGTTCCCGGTTGCCTTTTTTTTGCTTTAAATTCGTCTCTGATAGGAGAATCAGTACAACATGCAAATAATACCACGAATTTTAGTGGTTCAACTCGCCCCATATGCAAGTGGTACAACTCGCCCCGACATGTAATTGACATTAGACAGTATGGAATTTTGTTGTTGCTAAAAACAAAACCTCAAATCCTTGAGGGTGATATACTTAAATATATACTAAATCTAGCAGGTCAATTATTTGAAAATATTATGGTTAACAGAGAGTTTGGGATCGAAAAGTTGAAACTTGTTAAAATTTACTTACGAGCCACGAAAATAAGTTTTTTAGGATACCTTTGAACAATGCAACAGGTAAGCAAAATAACTTCAGGGACAATTCAAGTTTCAAGTATTTCACTTCAAGTTAACTTGATGGCGCCTCTTGACGAATGCTTTGGAAGACAAACGTACTGGTTCAACTTGCCCCTATGTTCAACTCGCCCGGGTCTCCCCTACATATAAATGCATTAAATTTTGAAGCACGTCCAACTCTTTTATGGAAACTTGACCTAAGATTTTTATCATATATACAACCATCACAGAAAACCTTATCAATTACAAGATCAATTCCCATATTTAAAAATAAACTTTTACATGTCTTTTATCCTGGTGACAAAGTCGTTCTTGCCATAATTAAAGGGTATCTACTTTCTTAACAACAAGACATTCTTTCGGAATCACAACTAGCAAATCTAATTTATATGGATCGCCGCTCGCAGAACCCTTTGCAATAACTTTATTATTATGCAATAATTCAAATTTCTCACCAGAATCATCAATTGAAAAATCTACTCTCTTCTTAGCAGTAACTCTTACAGAAAACAAATTTCGTTTCGAACCAGGTACAAATAAAACATAAATACCAGGAATTCAATCACCATCTACCAGAGTCTCAATTTCAATGTTACCTGTACCATATACTGGAATTTCCTCACCATTTCCGATCCTTACTTTTATTGCGGTTTTGAATTCATTGGATTCGCAAAACCAGTCCCTCCGAGTAGACATATGATTCGATACTCCTGAGTCTATCAGCCAAAAATTGTCATCAACAGGATCGCTGATTCCCATAAACGCCTACCTGACCGTTGAACCTTACTGCGAAAAAATTCTCACCATCCTTCATATCTCTTTTCTCTCTCCGTTCAGGGCAATTTCTCCTCAGGTGACCTTTCGAACCGCAAATATAGCAATCAGCACAGTCTTTTCTCAAGTGTCTTCTCTGTGCGCACGTGTAAATACCAGTACTTTTCCTTCGAATATTGTCATTGTGATTTGACTTTTCATGACTTTTGTTCTCCTCGAAAACAGAGTTCCTTGAGTCCGTCTTGGTAAGTAAGGCAACCATAGTTTCTTCAAAGTTTCCTTGCTTGAGAATTTGAACTTCTTCAGACATTAACCTTGTTGTAAGATTTTCCGAATTTTTCTTCAAATGATCTACCGAATCCCAGGCACTATGAAAATGATTGAATTGGGACGGTAAAGTTGAAACTGCACCAACCAGCACCATCGAATCAGGAATTTTGCCATTGAGACTCTTCATCTTTGCCGTCAACTGTTCAAGTTTCGACGAATTATGCGCAACACTCTCACTCGACTCACACTGAATTTCAAAAAATTGTTTCTGAAAAAGCGATCACTTTTCATAAGATTTCATGTCATAAACCGCATTTAATTAAGTCTACATTTCCCTTATAGTTGCACAACTTAGAAGAAGATCCAACGGTTTCTGTTCAACTGTCGTGAAAATCAACATTCGGGCAGCTTTGTCTGCTTTTTGCAATTTCTTCAGACTCGCCTCATAGCCCACAGCTCCACTCTCAGGTTTAATTAATATACCTTCACACGCATCCAACAGATCGTCATCTTCTTCAAGCAATTTGCGTATGATAAAACGCCATTGATGTCAATTGTCCTTGTCACGTAGTTTTTCCACTTTCTAACCTGTCGCTTCCACTTTAATGTCACTTTACACAGTACACTTTTTGTTCACCAAGTCATTTGTCCTGGCCTGATAATCTGTTGAGCTTTTTCCAATAAAGAACCACAGTTTAAACAAATGCACAATCCGTTTATTAATAATATTAAGTGAAAAGATATCACCCCCTGGGGCTGTAACACCTTGTAGTTGGTGATGAGGCTTGAGCATCTGGGACATGGGAGTCAAAAGGACCTCGGCCTGCATGCGTATGGATATGAATGAAAGAATCCCTATAAACGGGCTCTCCTGGGTGAGAGGAAAAGGATCCCTATAAACTGGCTCTCCTGCTATGCGTGATTACGGTATGGTAGAAGGGTGAAAGACCCTAGCCAACACGGGCCTTCTGGATCCCTGGGTCGAGGCCCCTCCCGGGCTGATTTACAACTTTGAAATCGCGACAGGAATTACCTGCGGCCCACATAGCGACCAAGATACAGCCCTCCGTTTGTTATAGTGGTCTGCAAGCGGATATTTGAACATTGAGTGTCTCACTCAATGTGATAACCTCCCGAAGCCATGAGCGTAGAGTGATCGTGCTCGTGCTACTTTGGCACCTAGGGGTTACAAAGGTGTCTTAACAGCCTCTCGGGACACCGGACGACCTCTCAGTATCCAGTCTTACCCTTGCATTCGGGGCTCTGCAGGGGCGGACCTTTTATTTCCCTAGCTTCTCGTGGGATCAACATGAGTCACGCAAAACCGAACCAACAATCAAAGAAAGGAGGAAGGGAGTTGGCGTAGGGGGACAGGGGAGGGAGGGGTTGGGCCCTAAAGGGTTTAACAAAACCCTTTCCTTCCCATCTGCCTCTCCGGCAAGCCAAATTCAGGTGGCGGCTGTGCCCCCAGCTCCCTCGGGACCTGAGGGATCAACGGTCCCTCTGAACGAGGCTATGGTAAAGGGAGAGGCCAATGAGTCTTCCAACGAAAAGAAACGGCTTAACGGTTCTCTGAAAAGGAGACTGAAGAGGCAAGCGCAGCAGGCTAGAAGAGCAGCTGTGAGAGCTGGAACGTCGGCAGCTACAGGGCCGACATCCAGCACTAAGACTTAGAAGAGAGGTAGGGGCTCAGAGGATACCTCACCTGGGGTGGCGAAAACTCTGAAAAGGCACAAGGCGGCCCAGTAGACGACGAACAGAGAGTCGTCGGGAGCTGAACTGACGGCCTCTCAGAAGACTAACCCCTTGACGATGTTGGTGGCCGATGCCAACTACCCAGACTTAATGCTTACTATGGAATAGTACGAACCCTTCAGGGAGGCTGCCTGGAGGACGCTCAAAAGAGTGTCCTCAGATCAATGGCCAAGATTCGTGACCTGCTTCTGCAGAGGAGGGGTCTTCGTATTTGTGACAGCCGACCTAGCGGCTAAAGCTTGGCTACTCAAAGCAGTGGTCCAGACAAAGCCGCGGGAAGGTGCAGCGCTCCTGGTCGGTGAGCCTTAGTTGCTCAAGAATATCGTGAGGGCTACAGCGAGGTTCTTGGCGAATCCTCAGGCACGATAGGCCTCAGGAAGAGGACACAGTAGGAGGCACCAAACATCTCCTAATTGTGCAGATTCCTGAGTCCCAGACGAGGGCTCTTGCGGCCCTCAACAACAGGCCCTTCTATCACTTTGAACAGGTCAGCTTTAGGGTTGCCGGCCAAGGGCAGTCGGAGCCTGTTGGGACACAGGAAGATCGAAAGCAGACCTGAGGAACTGCTCCTGGTCTCATCATTACCCAAATTACCTTGCATCACAGCAAAGGCGCCTCTGCGGTTTCGCAGAGGGGCATGGCTGCAAGGCACACATGTATCTCGCTAATCCAAGAACCTTGGTTAGTTCGAGATACCATTAGGGGATTAGGGGGAGCTGGTCTTTTATGTTACAGGCAAGCCAAGGCGGCCAAACCAAGGGCCTGCATACTGGCGGAAGTTAACGCTGTCCCACTGCTTGAGCTATATTCAAAAGACCTGATGGTGATAGCCACGGATCTCCAAGGAATAGGAAGGCTAGTTCTGAGATCAGCTTATTTTCCTTATGACAGCGATACCAACCCACCAAAGGAGGTATGTACACTGGTGGAATATTTCAAGGTAAGGGGTAGTTCTCTACTGCAGGGACGCTATGCTCATTCCCATCATACTTTGTGGGGCAGCACGGACATCAACTCAAAATGACCTATTAGAATACCTAATCACCACTGATTTAGATATTCTTAACATGGGGAACACCCCGACGTTCGGTATCTCGGTCAGGGAGGAAGACATTGGCATCACCCTCTGTGCCAGTAGTTTTTGAGATAACATCAAGAGTTGGAGAGTTTCAGATGAACCCACTCTCTTATATCACTCACAGATAGAGTTTGTGTTGGAATCCATTGTACCCGCTGGCCCCAAATGGGTCGGAAATCCAAGAAGAACGGACTGGGATCAGTTTTCCACAGAGATAAGATGTGCACTTTCAGAGGTTTCCAGGTCAATTCGAGACGTGGATACCCTGAAGATGGCAGTCAACACTTTCACGGAAGCCCCCAAAGCTACTTATGAAAGTAATTGTCGACCTACAAGAGTCCGAAAGGCTGGTGAGACACACACTGGTAGAAGGGGAAACTCGAAGAGCTTCGCAGGAAAACCAGAAAGAGGTTCAGACGTGCCAGTACTGGCAAAACGAAGGAACTATGGAACTTATTTACAATGATGAGGGATGAATACAGGGGTGCAAACGTAAGGGGAAAGCAAGAGAGCTGGACCAACTTTCGCACAGATATCGAGAAGGGAGCTGAGGCGGCTAGACTGGACAAGCTGCTTTCTCAAAATCCGGACGCTATTCTCGGTACTCTGAAATTGCCCGGCGGGGGTTACTCAGAGTCGGACGGGGACACCTAGGCTCACCTGATCAAGGCACACTTCCCGGGCTTTTCAAGGTTTGGAGAAGTGTAGACGGCACCTCAGAGGCAACCAAAGTCGCCTGTGGCCCAACTGGGCCCGAAACGGCGGCTTGTCAACGAGATTGTCACCTTTACCAGGGGCAGGTGAGCCCCTGAGTCCTTCAGCCCTTACAAGTCTCCTGGCCCAGATGACATATATCTAGCTCCCCTACAGAGGGCTCGAGATACCATCATAGGTCCACTAATGATACTTGCTAGGGCTAGTCTGACGTTGGGACATGTCCCGGCGGCAGGGAGGGGTACGAAAAGAGTCTTTATTCCGAAAGCAGGTAGGATCGGTTATACCTTACCAAAGGATTTCCGTCCGATTAGCCTGATATCTTTCCTAATAAAAACAGTGGAAAGACTTGTAGATAGCTATATCCGCGATAAGTTCTTGTCAAAGATAACACTTCTCAAAAAGCAACACTCCTATAGGGCTGGTCACATGATGAAGACGGCCCTAAACAGAGTAGTAAACCTAATTGACGTATAACCGAAGGAGAAAGGCCTCGCGATTGGAACCTTTATGGGCATCAAAGGAGCCTTTAACAACACCTCTAGAGAGGTGATCAGGGCGACCATGAACACACATGGTGTGCCTACTGCAGTCGTGAAATGGACGTGCCACATGTTGGCAAAAGGAATCTAACTACGACTAAGGGCGATACAACTTTATGTGGAACGGTTGACTCGGAATGTCCACAGGGAGGAGTTTTATCGCTCTTGCTGTGGTGAATAGTAGTTGATGAACTGCTTCATCTACTTTCGAGTTATGGTCACCACGTCATAGGCTATGCGGACGATATACTGGTTATCGCGCGCAGCCATCATCTGGATGCGCTCTTCGGAGTAATGCAGCAAGGACTGATAATAGTAGATTCATGGTGTAAGAAAACTGGACTGTCAATCAATCCGCGTAAGACAGACGTGGTTGTTTTTACCAGAAGGTATTAGTGGGGTACCACGAGTACACTGAAACTTGGAGGACAACAACTCAAATCAAAGAACGAGCTAAACATATAGTAGTAATTCTGGATAAGAAGCTGTTATGGAACGAGCACCTAGAAAATAAGTGCAAGGAGCTAGTAGCGACTGTATGACTCTGTAGGAGAGCCATAGGGAAAAGCTGGGGCTTGAAACCGGAGACACTCATGTGGATCTACACAGCGACCTTGCGACCCAGGCTAACCCATGCGGCGGTGGTCTGAAGGAGCAGGGTCGAGCTGTCTACTGTGAAGTTTCGACTGAAAAGGATCAGGGGACTGATTTTGAGAGGCATGACTGGTGCCTTGAAGTCGACACCCACGATGGCACTGGGGACACTAATAGGGTTGAAGACCCTCCATCTCACCATCAAGGCCGTGGCTGCCAAAGCGGCCTGGAGACTAAATTTGGTAAATGACAGAAGGATCTCAACAGCAGTAAATATCCCAGTCGACATCGCGAGGAGGCCGACCCTGAACATGCCCAGGGACAAAATGACCACTCGCTGCCTCTTCGAAAAGAAGTATGGAGTTAGCCTATCCACGAAGCAGGAATGGGTAAACGGCGACGCTCACCTGCCCAGTGATGGAGACGACTGGTTTACGGATGGCTACAGGCACGAGAAGAATGCAGGAGCCGGTATATATCGTAGAAGAAATGGAATGTGCTTCACAATCGAGATGGGGTCCGATGTCACAGTTCTACAATCTGAGATTATGGCCATACTCCAGTGCGCCTACAAGGCAAAGGAGTATGACAACAAAAGAAACATCCGTATCTGCTGAGGCAGCAGGGCTGTTATAATGACCCTGAATGGAACAACAACTACGTCGCTACTACTATGACAGTGCTTTGAGGCACTGAACAACCTAGCGACGGAAAACTGAGTGACTCTGCTTTGGATCTCTGGGCACAGCGGCATGAAAGGTAATGAGATATCGGACAGGCTAATAAAACTAGCAGTAAGAGAAAACTTTACTGGACCCGAGCCAGTTGTAGGCATTTCCAGTGGGTTAGTCACTGATGAAATCAACAGTTGGCTGACCGAGGAACATCAGAATGAGTGGGCTGCAGACAGGTCAAAACACTCCTGGGTTTAAAGCTAAACCTTAATCGAGCGAAGGAATTACTCAAGCTCGGAAAGAATGAAGTCAAAGTCCTAACAGAAATGTATATAAGGCATGGAAACATCGGATATCACAGACATAAGATAGGGCTCGCAGAAAGTCCCCTCTGTCCTCTGTGCGGTAGGGATTATAAGACAGCCATTCATATACTTTGTCACTGTCCAGCGATTGCGGAGAAACGACTCACACTCACGGACAGTAACTGCATCATCCAGCCAGAAGTATCGGACAATAGTGTGACTGCGGTGAGACAGATCAGTTTTTCTTTAAATTCTACTTTTTTGGCGCATTTTTCGTGAAACTTCTGAAAAGCAAAAAAAAAAGTTCACAAATTTCCGAACAACTAAGAAATATATATATTCTAGCAGAAATAATTCTGAAGTTTGAAGTCTTAAAGAGGTCTTTCAGTAAAAAAATGTTAAATCTTTTTCTTTTCGAATAATATATTGCCCGCTATGCATCCTACATGAAAATTGTATCAGAATGAATTAAAACAGATTAAATTATCTTTAAAACTAAAAAAAAAATTATTCTAGCTCTTACAGAACATCAGTTATAGTCTCTTATAGCAAGCTGCTTTTTGTGGAATTCTTTTTACAAATTGAATAATCGAACTATTGTAACTGGTTTGTTTCAGTGCAACAACCCAATGAACATATCATTCGCTAATGTCATGCAAAAACTCAATTACTGTATTAATACATTAGAAATATATAAAGTAGCAATAAATGATTTATACATTTTCTCTAAAGGCCGATTTTATACCTTGAAGTTTGACGATTTTCTTTTCCAATCACAAGCATTGAAGAAAATAGTGAAAAGTACTGAGGCAATATATACAAAATAAGTTTTAAATATAAAATCCGATCTATGATAATATTCACAAAAAGCAGCCTGCTAAAAGTGACTATAACTGATGTTCTGTACGAGCTAGAATCAATTATTTTTTGTTGTGTTTTAAAGTTAATTTAATTTGCTTCAATTCATTTTAATCCAATTTTCGTGTAGGATGTATAGGAGACAAGATATTATTGGAAAAGAAAAAGATTTAATGTTTTTTGTTCTTCTGAAAAATCTCTTTGAGACGTCATATCTTCAGAACTATTTTTGCTAGAACATGCTTTTTTTAAAATTGTTCGAAAATTTGTGAACTTTTTTTTTTGCTTTTCAGAAGTTTTACGTAAAATGCACCAAAAAAGTAGAATTTAAAAAAAAGGTGGCCTAACGATTTTTTTTATATTCGGTAAAAATACTCGGGAGGCATCCCAAAAACATAATTTCAAGGGTAAAAACTTTAGCCTGCTCTTTTAAGTGAAGCTTGGTTCTGAGAAGGCGTGATAGTTTATTCACTTAACAAAAAAATTGGAAGTGCATAGTTTTATTTTTCATTCAGCATTTTTTTTTACAGATTAATGTGGATAAAGGTTCGGAAAATATTGGAAAGCTATCTCATCAGTTTTTAATTCTCAATACTTTTTTGGCATTTTTTAATTGTGGAGAATTTTAATTTAAAGTTATTATACAGTGAAATAGTTAAATTTCAAATTATTATCACTATCTGAATTCATTTAAATTCTCTAAATCACCTGAATTGCTGGAATTCGTCTTCTTGCAATATTTTTAAATCCTTGAACTTCCTTGAATTCTTGTAATTTAATGCATGCTGAGATTTGCTTGAATTCCAAGGACTTCAAAACAATGAAAAGAATTCGGAAGAATTGGAGAAATTCAAAGATTTTAGGATATTCATGGAATTCATAAAATTTGAGGGATTTCCGAGAATTTAGGTTATTCAAGTGATTCAGAGAATTTGAGAAATTTATAATATTCAACGAATTCTATAAATTTAGAATATTCAAGGATTTCAGGAAATTCCGAAAAATCAAGAATTTCAGAGAATTCAAGGAATCAAGAGATTTTCAGAAATTTATAGAATTCAAGAATTTCAGGGAATTTGGAGTATTCAGTGAATTGAGAATATTCCGGGGATTCAGAATATTCAAAGACATTTTAGTAATTCAGAATATTCAAGAAATTCAGGGAATTAAAAATATTCAAGCAATTCAAGAATTCAGCATATTCAGGGAATTAAAGGACTTCAGAATAATAAATAAATTCAAGAATTTTAGTGAATTCAGAGAATTTAGGAAATACAAGGAATTCAGAGAATTTCAGAAATTTCAAAGCATTAAGGGAATTCAAGGAATTCATGAAATTGAAGGAATTCAAGGGGTTTAGAGAATTCGGGGAGTTCAAAAAATAGTGTATTGTTTAAAAAGGTGCTTAAACCAATAAACACCAATTTTTTGTTTTAGGTTTTGCTAAACCTTGAATGATCTTAAATATAGATGTTTCACCTTCCTTAAAACTTTTTTTTATACTGTAACATAATTTATAATAATGAGATGTAAATAAGTTTTCTAAAAATCGTAGACTTCATTATCCTGAATGGTAAAGTCAACAAAGATACGAACTTAGCGGTAAAAGATTATGTGCACCGCAATGACATAATTAGCGCACGTTGGGATTTTTCAGGGACCTGCTAAACATGATGATTATTGAGCAAACAAATTCCGTTAGTCGATGTTCAATGTTCTTCAGGTTCTTCTGTGTCCAGGTTGAAGAACTGATTCAGTTTGATTTCTAGACATGTTGGACGCATTTCTGGGGTTAATTCTCATCACGGCTGCGATTGTAACTGGTCAGAATTCTTTTGGGAATGAAACCTACATGAGGGATGATGTGAATTTGTCAAGTGAACTAGAGAGTCCCCAGCCAGGACGTCAAGGAAGATGTAAGTCTTATTAACTACATTAAACAAGTTTTCGTTTATTAAAACATTACACTATTTGATCATTTTCAATTTTTGTTACATTGAAGATTAATATTATTATATTGCAAGGAAATGTAAATATAAAAATTTTGAAAGTGAGGAAACTATGATATTAAAAATTTCACATCCTATCTTGAATTATAAAAAATGATAAATCAAAAAGAAATTTAAAAATTACGAAAACACTTCTATTTTTTTGTTTAATAAAGCAAAACTGTTTTAAGTAAAATAAAGAAAAATTAAATACACATCCCTCAGGGAGGATATCAAAGTATTTTATTTGCATGAAATTTGATAATAAAATTTCTTTTGCAGTTTTCCCGTTCTTCAGTGTGGTGCGTTTTGCAAATTCGCAATGTTCAGGATCTCAATCCACTTTAATTGGAACTTGTTTTACAAAACGCGAATGTACAAGTATGGCAGGTGTAAATTCAGGTAGTTGCGCCAATGGCCTGGGTGTCTGTTGTGTATGTAAGTAATTTTTACAATACAGAATATTTATACCTAAATGTTTATGTTTTTCTTAAATTATTATTTTGTAATAGAAATTGTTTTGCATAATAATAGGTATACTTTTTTACTGATGATAATTCAATTTTTAGTTCAAAAAAATTGTAGTTCCACAACGAATATTAACAACACATATTTTATGAATCCGGAGTATCCATTGAAGTATCAAGGAGGCGAACAGTGTTCGATTTCGATTACTCGATGCAATTCAAACATGTGCCAGGTAATAAACAATAATTTTATATTTTCATAAGCAGGGTGTCTAGCAAAATTTAGCTTTCAATTTCCCGCATTTCCCTGGTCGGAATCAACGTTTTTCCCGGTCTTCACTTATAATATAGTTGTCTAAATTTGTCACGTCATTATTAGTTTAAAAAAAAAGTACTAAAAAATACTCGAAAAATTGACAAAATTAATATTCTTTTATCAGGATTGGTATTGTTGCTATTTTATTAATTACTTGTTTCATTTTGTTATTCTTCTTAAACTATTGAAAATGAATTTAATATGCAATATTCGCTCTTCAAATTAATGATCACTTAAAACGAAACATACAAGTACAATAATATTTTTTTTAATTAATTGGAAAAACTTCCACCATACATGCGTTGATTAAAAATAGTATACATATTACTAAAATAAATACTAACATGAATAAAAAGTAAAATTTGAAGAAAAAATTCGAATTAAATATTTGTCAGAACAAATATTTTTTTGTACATAAAAATAATTGACTGGAAAAATATATTTAGTTAACTTTTTGAATTTTCAATGTTTAACCCTAAAATTAATAATTTTGAAACAGTATGGTCGCTGGACCGGGAAATCCTGGGAAATTCATTTTACAAGACGATTCAAATGTTTCTTCAGTCTAAAATATTCCGGTTTTAAACCATGCAATTTGAAATTTTTTAATTAAAAATAGAAAATTTTTTCAATATTTAGCAATATTTGACTATTCAAAATGAGCAATTATAAATCAAATATGCAAAACTTAACTATTTGAAACTGAATTGTTCCAAATAGAAAGCCTAGAATCGTTAAAATTCCAGAGTGCTAAATTTTAACTTTGAATTCAAAGTTTAAATTTAGCACACTTATTAATGTTTCATTTGTAAATTAAATTCTGGAATTTTGACGTATTCATAAGAATTGAAAATATATTGATTTCAAACGACTTGAAATAAAAAAAAAATAACTTCTAATTTAAAAAGCTTTAAACGAAATTTAAAAGGTTCGATAAAAAATGTTTCTAACTCAAAATTGCTTCAAAATAATATAATTTTTAACATTGAGGAAGTTAATAAATCATTCTTCAGTTTAGATAATTGAAAATGATAACGTGGATTTATATATTTTTTAGGCTGAAATTTTTCAATTGTTCAATGTATAAAAGCTTAAAATTTTGTATTTACTAGTTACCAGAAAAAAGGCAAAAAACAGCCCAAGGAATTTCTCTGGGTTGGACTTTTATGCTGGCATTAGTAGTTTTACGCAAAAAATAAAAATTTCTCGTATAAATTTTTGACCACAAATTTCCCGGATCTTCTCACAAATTCCCAGTATTTTTAATTTTAATTCTTCATATTTTATTTTTATTTTCAGTTACGTATAGATTTTTTGGATTTTCGTCTCGCTCAGCCAAATGCCGACGGAAAGTGCGATCAAGATGTTTTATTAATTTCTGGTGGATCAACTAACGTCCCAAGGCTTTGTGGACAAATCAACCAACATGGTATTGCTTTGAAGTAACCGATTATACCTAGTTAAAAATTTATTTCTTTATGAAAAATAATCAAAAAAATCTCATAATAGTCTTTTTTCTACAGTTTTCTAAAGATATTTCAAATTGACCTTAAATTATAAAAAAAGATAATAAATTTTATAAATGAACTTCTTTGTTTACAGTATACGTCGATTTTAACAATGATAATCCCATAACGATAAACGTTCACATAAATTCGGCTTTCGCTTTTGATGATCGGCGATGGAACTTCCAAATAAAGCAAATAGCGTGCGATTCAGCTTGGAGAGGTATTTATTGACAGGAAAAATTAAGAGAGGTAAAAGTAATCACTAATCAGTCGAAATTGATTTTTTTTGTATTTCAGCTCCAACTGGATGTCTTCAATATTATACTGATATTACAAATACGGTGACGAGTTTTAATTATGGAACTGTTGTAAATCCTCGTGGTATGTAAGGGATCCTTCATAAATTATGTTACCAATTTGAGGGGCGGTCACACCCAAAACTACGGTTGATAACAGGTTGGGGGGGGGGGCTCCAGTGGAAGTAACATTACGAAATTAGATAACGCTTAGTACGTTTCTTGATATTAAAATTTAAGAAAAAGTGCGACTTTTGCGAAAGATGTCCCTGCAACGGTACAGTTCAATAATAACTTAATAAGTTTAAAAATCACTTTCATATTTTTTAGACTTCACACGCTTTTCCATATTCCCCTGTTTTCCCATTTGTTAAGAATATCTCTTTTTCTCCTGTTTTCAAGAAATTTACCCTTTTTCTCGATTGTTTGTTTGAATTTTGGTTTTAGTTATAAATTCTACTATTTGGTTAAAAATTTAATTATTTTGTTCGAAACGCAACTATTTTGTTAAAGTCATATTTTTTGGTCAAAAATTCAACAAATTGATTGAAAGTTGAACTACTTTGTTCAAAATGTATCTTTTTGGTTGAAGATAAATCTCTTTGGTTCAAAATTTAATGATTTCGTTGAAAATTTGTTTCTTTTTGGCTTTAAAATTAACCTTTTTTAAACTGAAAATGTAACTATTGCATTCTCAGTTGAAAATTCATATTTTTTAGTAACAAAATTAACTATTTGTTTGAAAATTTTATTATTTTTTTGAAAATGCAACAAATTTGTTGAAGTTATATTTTTTGGTAAAAAATTTAACAATTTGGTTGAAATTTGAACTATTTGTTAAAAAAGTATCTTTTTGGTTGAATATTGATCTCTTTGGTTGAAAACTTAACGATTTCGTTGAACTACTTTCTTGAAAATTTATATTTTTAATTGAAAATTGATCTTTTCTATTTGAAAATTCAACTATTTTTTTTAATTCATGTATTTTGTTGAGGATTCAAATATTTTACTGACAATTCGATTTGTTTGGTTGAATTGAACTGTTTTTTATTTAAAACTAAAATATTTTTTGGTGGAAATATCAAGTATCACAGGTTTCGTCGAGACTTCATATTTTTTGTTGAAAATTCAACTTTTTTGTTATAAAATTTAAATATTTGATTAAAAATTAAACTATTTATTTGAAAAAAAATAACCACTTGGTAGAGAATTAACTTTTTATCGAAAATTTATAGTATAGGGTGGAAAATTCATGTATTTTGTTGAAAATTCGTCTTTTTGAGTGAAACATTAATCTTCTTATTTGAAAATTCATGTTTTTGGTTGTGGATTCAACTATTTTGTTAAAAAGTTGCTCTTTTCGGTTTAATTTAACTAGTAGAAATTTTTTTGTAGTTGTTAATCTTTGTAGGTTTAAAATTCAACTATTTTCTTGAGTCATCTAGTTTATGTAGTCGAAAATTGAACTGGTTTGTTGACAATTTGTCCTTTTGGATTGAAAATTCATCCTTCATGGTAGGAAAATCATATTTCTTGTTTTAAAATCCATCTATCTTTCTTTTTGATTTCAAGTTTAAATATTGTTTCGTTGAAATACGAAACATTAAATCTTTCGTTGAGAATTCGTCTTTTTTGTTTGACAACTGAACGATACTTCTATTCACTATAGAAAAGCTCATTAGAAACGCAAAAAAAACACAAAATAAACGTCAAATCCATGTATAACCAACGGCTTGGGGGGGGGGTAAACTACTGTTGTCAAGAGGGGGGGCGGGGGGTAAAAAATATCCCAAAATTGGTACCGTAGTTTATGGATGATCCCTTAATTCTTAAAATAATTTTGAATTAAATAATTAAAATATACACTAACAATAAGATTATTTACAGCGCCAACAGCTGGATCGCGGCAAATGGCTAATTTAATGTATGGAGTTTGTGTTAGAATGGCTATAGGATATTGTGGTATTGAGTGGTCCCAATCTGGTACCAATTCGTTTGTCGTTACTGGCGATCCGGGAATAATACCTCCAAATGATCCAGGTATTTAAAACATGATACATTATAATTGATTTTCAAATCATGAATTTTGCACTTTAGATTGAAAAGATTGAATTTTGAAAATCGTAATGCACAATTAAAAATTAATTATTTTTAACGATGTAGTTTCAAGATCCTTTTTTAAAATGCTTCGATTTTCAAACGATGTTTTTTAACGCTTCAAGTTTGAGTCCATTCATTTTCAAAGTTTCCAAATAGAAGGCATATAATTTTCAATGTTTTTTTAGAAACAATGAAACTTTAAAGTTTCTCAATATTTAAAATTCTCCAATTTTTAACGGTGAAAATGACAGTGAATTTTCTGACTGCGCAATTCTAAAACCGTTTCATTTTTGAAGCCTTGAAACTAAAGCTTTTTTGCTTCAAAATTTTAAACTCGAAGACATTAGGTTTCAAATTGTTGGAGGTTTTCAATTTATACAATGTTGTAATTTCAAGTTCAAATATTAAAAATGTCAAGAGAATGGGGTCGTTGCATGAGTTTTAGATAATATCTTTTTTAAATACTGCATAAAATTCTGAAATGCTTAGTGCATTCAAAATTTTTGTTGATCACTTCATTTTCGAGAAAAAAAATATTGAGGAAAAAGTATCGAAATCTCTATTCGAAAATTCTGTGACCCTGAAACGTCACATCCTGCAATCCGCCTAAATAATCACTCAGTTGCTTCATTGACTAATGAAGTATCGAGCAGAAAGCTGCCGAAAATTCAAATTACGATTTCTAACAGAGATATTTCTTTACTTAACATTGTTTGAAAAGCAGCAGCCAGTCGTAACTAAATCTCGATCAGATCACTTTTGGCAATCCGTCCAATCAGATTTTCCCGCAAACATTCAAAAAATATACTTTTTAAACATTAAAAAAAATTCAAACTTATTTGAAAAAACTTTAATTTGGAAATTACGTTCATTTTTCAGTATTCTTTTAATTTAACTGTGAAAAAAAATATTTGAAAATATGCAACAACCCAATTTCACTATTAAAAATTTGAACATTGCCAAATTTAATATTAAAAGCCTTAATGGTCAGTTTTAAATTCAATTATTTCAGATTAAAGCATTCTATACTTTTTAGTTTTAATTTTAAACGTACAAAATTTACTGGTTTTTCAAATTCTTCAAAATGGCAGAATATCAAATGAAAGGTTTGACAGTTGCACAATTTTCGGTTGAATGGGTTTGTGATTAAACAATTTTGAATAAAATGCCTTCAAAATATATTGAAAAGAATAAAAAATTGATTTCACAGATCCGAACCCTAAGAATGAGAAGATTTTAGAACTAGGCATTGAAAATTGAATTATTTTTTGTTTGAAAATGTTCCAAAATATTGAACACTTCAAACTGAACCTAAAAAGAGAATTTCGAATTGAAAGACTTAAAATTTTGCAATTTTAAACATCGGGATCATATATTGTTTTGTATTCTTTTTTTTTATTTTTTATTTTCAATGTAATATCTTACAATTATCAGATTTTTAGTTAGATTAAAAAAAAAAAAGAATAATTTAAAACTAAAAAATATTTTATTCGAAAATTTCAAGAATGAATAATAATTCTAAATTAAGTGTAAAAAATTTAATAATTTGAAATTAAAAAGTTAAAAATTATGTTTTTTACTGTCAAAATAGATCAAAATTAAACTATCTGAAATTGAGATATCGAGTGGAAAATTTGGGAACTTGAGTAAAAAACACTCAGAAACGTTTGTACGGTCCTCAATTTTTGAACAAAAAAATTTAGAATTTTTTTTGTATGTATAGAAATTTACTTAAACAACCCCGTTATTTAGTACCTTTTATTTAATTTCCCAACTTTTCAACTCAATATCTCCATTCGTGTGGACGTGAGTTGTTTCGAAAAAAATGTCAATAAAGTAGGAATCGGGTAAGAATCACGTGGCCTTAAATGAAGTACGGATTCGTATAATTTTCAACTTTCCGTAACAGAAATTTTTCATTTTAAAAGTTCCGCATTTGAAATTACTTTTTATTTCGAACGTTTTTTTTTAGAATAATTCAATTTGAAATATTCAAATTTTAATCGCTTTCGAATTGAAAATTATTTCAATTTAAAAGTTTAAAATTTTTAATTATTAAACGCTTTTAATTAGACATAATACAATTTCAATTCCTTTGAATGACTAATCATCCTATTTTCAAAATTCTAATCGGAAAATATTCCATTTTTAACATTTTTAAACTGTCCTTTTTTCAAAATTTTAATCAGAACTCATTCAGTTTCGAGATTATTCAATTCAAAATAAAATTGTTCAATTCTGGACGCTTTGAATTAAAAATAATACAGTTTCAACTACTTTCCAATGAATTTGTCCAATTGTCAGCAATGTAGACTGAAATTTTTTAATTTTAAGAGCTTCAAAATAAAAATTTTCAATTTCAAATTATTCAATTTTAAACGCTTTTATTTAGAAATTATACAAGTTCAATTCCTCTTCATTCCATTCGAAATATTGTATTTTTTCAAATCGTTCAATATATATATAAAAGTCAACCATTTTTTGAACCTAGTATATAAAAATTTGGTTAATGATGGATTTTTAAATTTTTTATATTTTTAATGCTAGAAAATAAAAATACAGAGACATGAATACGCTATGCGTGCATATGAATTTACGGCTAGCTGATATAATAATCTAAATTTAATTGGTTCAAAATGTCAATGTAATATACAGTAAACTTCCGTTTATTTTAAAGACCGCTTATATTAAACTTCACTTAATTTAAACCCCCTACACGCACGTATTTCAAATTGCGCAGTTTCGTCATCTCCACCACGGTTCTTGTACACTCTCCTCCGCGTCGGTGGATAACCAATAAAAAAAAGGCCAAAGAGCGCCCTCGCTGGTTTAAATAGAGTATTTTTTCACGACGTCATTGGTACTCTCACCTTCAATTTCGTATAGTTCATTATATTTCGCGAAACACTTAAAAAACTTGAAAAATATTACTATCGAGATCTTTATAACGCACCTTTACGTTTCGGAGATTTTCTTCCAAAAGTCGTATGCAGTTGCAGTACCATGTACCAACTCACTATTCCGCGAAATATTTGTGTCTTTTTTTGATTCTATAATATTGATTTTTATTCGGCAAATGGTCGTATGCCAACAAAAACACTAACGCCAACAAAGACTAACGGACCGCGACTTTTTCAACTGCGCAATA
>JAABKJ010003621.1:0-25680 GCA_011634705.1 Andricus grossulariae | reverse complement strand
ACCAAAAAAGAATAATTTTTAAGAAAATACATGAATTTTCCATCAACATTTTTTATTTTTAATGGAATTTTCAACCCTCATAGTTGCCTCTTCACCCAAAAAGGTTGATTTTCTACCAGAAAAAAAAAAGATATATATTTTTAAGTATATGGATGAATTCTCAACTAAAAAACATGCATTTTTAACACAGTATAGAATAGTTTATATTTTAGTTTTAAGCAAATAAAATGAATTTTTAGTTTAAAAAATCAATTTTTAATAAGAAAAAACTATTTTTTAACCAAAGAAATTAAATAAAATACATGAATTTTAACTAAAAAGTTGAATTTTCTAAAAAAAAAAAAAGAAAAATTCAACAAAATACATAAATCTTTAACTGAAAAAGCTACATTTTCAACAAATCATATATTAGTTAAATTTTAAGATAGAGGAATAAGTTTTTAAGCAATTAACTTCAATTTTTGTAGAAGTATTTAAATTTAGGAAACTTCTGTAAATCATGTACAACGTTCTCAAATAATATAAGATTTTCTGTAAAATCTATAACAAAATGTTCAAAAATGAACCGAGTTCTTTTTCTAAAGAAAGGATAATTAGTGCGCGCATAGCACGCATGATGTTCTATTATTTTTAAAAAGTAGCCCATGCAATTGTTTAAAATATTTAAAATTAAATAATTCAAAGTTTCAAGGTTAGAAAATTTCAAATAAAAAATTATTATCTAATGTTTTTATTTACTTCGTACAAATTTATAAGCCCGCTAATTGATAAAATGTTACAATAACAAATCTCGATGAAACGGGGACCAGATATTTTTTATACGGCCCTGACGTACTTGTACTTTAACTTTATAGTCGACATTTTTTCCCCCATATTCTAAGTGTTAGGTTAGTCGTGAGGTTTAGTTGTTAGTGATAGAACGCGTTAAACGTAGCTTAGGTGGTTCGAAACCCGTCACAGCGTTTTCGATTTTTAATAGCGTTAGTATCGTTAAAAGCATGCGACTATATCGTATGTAATGTATCGTAATTTAATGTGATTGTTTAAGTTACATTGTGTATATGCCCCAACAATACACTTATGAATTGTATGATACGTGTGAGCATGCTTTTGTTGGTAGTGGATGACCTTCCACCGAATCTGTTTGTAGCAAAAATGTTTTTTTTTTCTGACGCATGAAATTTTACATGACTGGGATGTAGAATTCACATATTCAGTAGACTTTGTTTTCTATGATTGAAACTGTACCTAACAGTTCGACTGATTTTACCTAACTGGTAGGTAATCGACATCTCATTTTACCCAACTGTCAGTTAATCTTTATTATCTCGTATTATTTCTTACTGAATCGCGAATTAAATTTTAATGAATTTATATTGACCATTCATATTTTCACATCAAATATTACCCTATTTCATTTTACACAACTGAACGTGAAATTTTAATATAATGCCGTAATGTCCTCCGTTTACCGAACTAAGTCATGTAAAATTTAACACACAAATTTTCTCTGTGTGTTATATTTATGCGAATCTTAGAGCCTCAGCTTGGGCGAATTGCTTTTCCGGCACTGAAAATGATTGGAGGGGGGGCGGTATACAATGACGTCTAGTAAAGAAAATAGAAGTACACCTATGGTGCAGATTACTCTTTATTTCTGTCACAAACTGTAAATAAATATACGAAACGGATGATCCACTTTGCTCTGAAAATCACATCAGATAGCCATCATTGGAGAAGAAGCTATATGTATATTCCTCCGGTAGACTATGCGCCTCTACCACTCCATGGCAGGAAATGCAGGTTCATCTTCCGCTTGTCACCGCCTGCACTTTTGCATTGGTATGTAATGCGGCTGCGAAAAGTTGATACTTGACAGGACGACTGACTGGTTGGCAGCCGTAAAAAAGGATGCTAGAGGAAGAGCGACGCGAAGGTAGTAGAAGAGATATGCGGGAAGGAGAAGAAGAAAAGAGGAGAGGAGAGAAGAGTCGAGCTGCAAAGCATAAACGTAGATCAAGCTCTGAATTTAAGAGTACTTTTACACAGGGCAGGGCAGTACGTTTGTCAAACTCTCCATCGGGCCGGAATTAAGGGATGGGGTGGATATGGGTCAGACATGTATTATTTAAATTTTAAAAGCATTTCAAAGTTCGGTTAATTCGCCGCCTAGCTGATATAGCGGATGCGCGTGTTAGGGCGTCGCCAGTCGCCTGATGTTTGTTACTGCTACTGCACTCAATGTACCTCTGAGAGAGTCGGCGGGATAGTTGACAGATTGACATTCAGTCGCGCGAGTCCGTCTGAATATTTCATCTCGTTTCACCTGTCAGGAGAGGCGAGACTCTATCTATAGGTTACCCTGGCGAACTTTCGACCTGAAGTGACCCCGCTCTCTTGCTTGCAGGATGCAGCAGGTATCGACGAAAAACACCTCCTGTTTGAATAATCATCCCATCAAATGAGTCTAATTCGGGAAGCGTAGCTGACTGTGACTGTCGGCATCAGAGAGGGAGGAATCAGTTTTACTAGCTCCCGATTCTTCTGTATTTTTAACTTTTTCGCATAGCGAATGATCCTGGCACCGACAACTTCTCTACATTTATTTCTGGAAGTATATTATTTAGTGAGGGAGTTGGGCTGTGGGCGGAAGTCTAAGAACCGTTTCGATTAATAGTTTTCCGTATAAATATAGATGCTCAGAAGGTTCAAAAGTGACCAACTATAGGATAGAATATGTACCACCTATTTGCAATTAATTACTATGGAAAGTTTATTAGCTATAGTTGAAATAATTTGACTAAATTTTATTCAGTATTTTTATTGTCACAAAAAGAAAAGTATTTAATAGAGCGATAATGAAATGCTGATTTTTGTTATCTTTACCATTAGAGGCCGTTCAAAAAGTACGTAACGCCTTTAGTGGAGTGGGGGGTCACTCGAGCGTTACGATAATGTTAAAATTATATACACTTACTATAGAGAAATGGTTGGGAAAGCGGTGGGATCAAAATTATCAGAAAATGCGTTATGTTTTTTTTGAACGGCTTCCTTCAAACCATCCCATATATTCGGCATCTTTTGATTGGGCCGAAGTTTCAGACGTCTGAGTAAGACAAATTTTTATTTTTTTACATTCTCATCAGAGAAGGTATTAGATTTGTGTAAAATTTGACCCCCCCCGCGTTTTTGTCACATGTCCACGCTTTGAGACCCCCTGAACCCGAAAAACAAGTTTTTGCGAATGTATGTCTGTTTGTCTTTATGTCTGTCTGTGAGCACGATAACTTTCTAAAGAATTAACATATTGGATTGGGCTTAGTTATACTTTTCAAATGTCGCAAAATGAAGGTCAAGTTCGTTAGCCAGCTATTTTGGATGAAAATTCAAAAAGTTAGCGCATTTTCAACATTTTTGAGACTACTTTTTTTCCAGATTTAAAAATTCTATGTACGGTTATTAGTATTACACGAGAAGGCGCCCAATTTATTCAATGACTTTTTTTTATGAAACAACAATTACCGGAGTTATAGCATTTACAAAATTCCAAAAAACAAACGACAAAGAACATTTTAAGCCAAACGACGCACGATATGAAAAAATGACGAAGAAAGAAAAACGTTACATTTTGAACACCCTAAAAAGGTGTCCCAACAAATTTTTGAATTTTCTTGAATAATCGAAAATTCAAACTTTGACCGAACAAAAAATAATGAAAAATCAAAAATTCCATTTTGCGGGTCAAACTATGCAAGATAAGAGAAAAGTGAGGAGACAAAAATTGTGCACCTAAAAAAGATCTACAAATTTATTATTCATCCCTTTTTCATAGGACACGTAGTTTTAGTTTTATTCTTAAAAAACAAACATTATAAATGAAAATAATAAAATTTTTGGACGAACGGCACAAGCTTAGAAAAAAAATAATTACACAAAACTTGTTTACCTAAAAAAGAGCTACAAACTTGTTATGAATTATTTTTTGATAGGATGCGTAGTTTTTGCTTTATACATAAAAAACAACATTAAGAAAAGATATATATAATTTTTAGACAAACGACCCAAGCTATGAAAAAAATAAATAGACAAAAGCTGCTCTTCTAAGCAAGAGTGAAAACTCATCCAAATTTGTCATCAATAATTTTTTTCTAGAAAGCGTAGTTTTTATTTTAATCGTAAAAAATAACGAAATAAAATTTTTTTCAAACGACACAAGGTACGAAAAAAAATTAATAGAAAAAAGTTGTCCATCCAAAAAGGATCTACAAATTTGTTATTATTAATTTTTAGATAGGACGAGTAGATTTTCTTTAAATCGTAACAAATGAGTTAAAAAATAAACAAATTAAATTTTTGGAAAAACGATACCGAAGACGAAAAAAATGAAGAGACAAAAGTTGTTGAACCAAAAAATATCTACACATTTGTTATAAGCTCTTATTATAAAAATACACTCAAACTAAAAAAATTAACTTTTTGGAAAAAGGACACAAGCTACAATAACATTTTTTTTCACAACAATTGTCACCTAAATTATATCTACAAATTTGTTCAGAACATCCTTACGGTAAAATGTGTATTTTTAGTTTAAATCATAAAAAATAACATTAAAAATAAACAAATCAAATTTATGGAAAAACGGCACAAGTTGCAATAAAATGTTTAATAATGCATATTATGAATTTTAATAATATAAATCCCTTGAAATGATATATTTTTCAGGGTAGCTGAGAATTGAAATTAGTGCAAGATAAGGAAAAAATATTGGAGTAATCATGAAATATCAAATTTGTGCTTTATTTTGCAATATCTGAATAAGCAATCCCAGGCCGAGATACAAAAATAAATGTAATATACATTTGATATAATAGTGTTGAACAGAAAATAGAGAAGTTCGCATGTTTGACAAAATCGAATGCGAAGCACAAGATAAGTGATGAGAATCTGTTCGTTAAAGCCCAAGGAGCTTTAACAAAAGAGAAGTCACAATCGCCAATTTACAGTTGTCGATGCTTTGACCCTCAATTTTAAAAACCCTGTGCACAAATGTGGGTGAAATACAAAGACCGAGCGCGCAGCGTAAGTTTAACTCGCACAGCGGGCAGATTTTTTATTTGTATAACGATAGAGATTAATTTTTTAAAAAGCAAGTGTACCATAAAAAAATGCAAGCGCAAAAATAAATTTTTCAAGAAAATTAAAATGATTGTCCAAAAGAAAAAAATTGTATCGTTTTTAAACTTCAGATTTGAAAACATATTGCCCAAAGGCTGTAAAAGAAAACTTTAAATTCCATTTTCGATGTCTGGAAAAATCTAAAATTTGACAAAAACTGTCCGTTGGGTAATATGTTTTGAAATTCGAAGTCAAAAAGTGGTAAATGTTTTTTCTTCAGGGAGAAAATTTAAAATTGGTTGAAAACTTTATTACAATGCAGTCCCACTTTATCAGTTCCCGATAGATCAGGTAAGGTAGTGCAAGGGGGTGAGAGAAAGTCACTGCGTGTCACGGTTAGAGGAAGTGAAGACAGGTGCCTCAAAACAGTCTAGTTTAGAAAAATATGGTATCGCTGAGGGAACGTACAAGGATCTGAGAGCTAGCAAATTTCTTTTAAAAAATAAGATGGAAAGTTGTGGATTTATAAAAAAGAAATCTTCAAAAACAAGTTATAATGTGGTCTATGTGGATAATGTGGATAATGTGGTCTATGTGGATAATAAAGTCTTGAAAACTTGAACAATTAAAAATCAAAAGCCTTTGAAGTTGAAGATTTTTGATAAAAAAACATTTAGCATTTAAAATTTATTAAAATATTTAGAAGTTCTGAACAAAATTTTGATTTGAAAAAATTTAAAACTACTTCTAGATTTCTCAAGATATGACATTTTGACGCTTTTTAAGGATGTTTTAACTATTTGAAACGAAAATAATTTAACTTCTAATTAACGAAGTGTTCAGTAAAAAAATGTAATTTTTCAATTTTTAATGTTTCTAGCTTGAAATTGCTTGAAATAATATACTTATGAAAATTTTAACGGTCATTGATTGATTCCTTAATTTAGAGCATTGAAAATGATACCGTGGATTTAAATTTTTGGAATTTAATCTGACTCTTTGAACTCTATAATTGATAAAAGTTAGAAATTCTTAATTTTGTAGTTTATCTGCATTTCATTTACAATTTTTTGATTGAAAAGTATTGAAACCTTCCAATTTACACATATGTAAATTATTGATGATTCGAATACAAAATTTTTGAAATCAAAAACTTCAACTTCAATTTAAAAAGTTCAAAATTCAAGAGTTCCACTTTGAGCGCTTTAATTTGTAGTTTATTTTCTATTCCTCAAAATGGAAAAATGTTCAGCTTCAGAGTTCAAATTTTTTAATTTGATTGACCGTGAAAAATGTTTGCAAACCGAGAAAAAACCGGGAATTTTTTTCTTCGATTAAAATGGCCACCCTGCTATATGTACGTACATACTCATAACTCAATACTTTGATAAAGTTTGATTTTCGAGCACAAACATTTTCACGTTCATTATAATATTATAAAACCAAAATGGCAAAAATACAAACAAAATATTTTTTTTTTGACAAAACTCCAACAGGAATGGTTTATACGACCCTGATTGTTTACGGTTTAGAGAGTCCCGATTCATCACAGAGGCCATTGAGGGTACCCACGACACTGTTGATAAAGCGGGACTGCAGTGTATTGCGTTTGCATTATTTTTTTATGGTACAATTTGCAAAAATGAATATGGAAATTGCTTTTACGAACATTATTCTCTATCGTTATACAAATAAAATATAAAAATCAGACATTCGTCTTGCTTTATAGACATCCGAAACTTCAACACTTCATCCTTAGACTGAAAACGTTACACACTCAAAAAAGAAGGTTGGTTGGGCGAACTATTTATGTAGTTAGTAAGATATGGTACTGCTCTATTTTATTATTTGTTACAACAATTCCATTAGTTGCAGTGATTATTCAGTTAGTACCAGCAACTAACGAAATGATTGTTCCAACTGTGAAACTAGCAGTACTATATCTTACAAACCAAATAGCTGGTCCGACTATTTTTTTCCGTGCATGAAAGCCGTTTGCCAGGGTAAACTTCATATATTTTCTTTTGTTCAAAAACTCGATTTAATTCCTTGTTCGTTAAAAAATGCTGCGCCTATTCTTTGTGTCACCGTTAAAACTTTTCCGCTCTAATTGATGTGTAATAGAAACTTGTTTTGCGTGTTATTAATCTGAGTACCTCCACTAATAAAGGATAGTTGGAAAATTTTTCGTTATAATTGTCTAGAAAACTTCTGATTTTTCGAGCTGGTTCTTCTTTAAATATATTTTGTCCACTCAATAATGAAAATTCAAGGAGGGAGTTGGTGAAAGTTACTTTAAATACCGTTCAAAAGTATGAGGACGGCTGTTTTTTGAAATTCGCTGAAATGCTCATAATCTTCATAAATCGAAATATACGATTTTTCTCCAAAATGCCAGAAAAAACATCGAAATGGGATATCCTGGGGACATCCTAGGCATGTCCTGAGGTTATTTTGATGTGGGACATCCGTAGGATATACGCAGGACGTCCCAAGGATATCCCTGGGATATTCAAAGGAAATCCTAGGGATATCTTGATTCAATGATGTGGGATATACGTAGGACGTCCCAAGGATATCCGTAGGCCCAAGGAAATCCCAAAGTATCAAAGTCTTATCCAGCGACCCCGACAAAAATGTGTCATTAATCGGACTGATGCACAAGAAGACGACTTTTTTCGCATGCCCCGGGAAGTAATGGATGCACACTCGAACTACGATTTCCATAAACTTGATTTGTGCGTTCCGAGAACTAATGCCGCGCGGCGGTTTCCGATGAGAGGAGCCGCGGGCCCATAGGAGAGGACGTGATGTTGTCGAAGTACTTGGTTGAAAGTTGAACTAGTTTTTCAAAGTACATATTCTTTCAAGATTCACCCCCTTTGCTGAAAATTAAACTGTTTTTTTTTATTCGAGTCAAGTCTATTGTTGAAAATTAATTTTTTTATGATTCATCATTTTACTTGAAAATTCATCTATTGTTAAAAATATAACTATTTCGTTGAAAATTGATGTATTTTGTTGAAAATACCTGTTTTTTTTGTGGAACATTAATCTTTTTGCTGAATAATTCATGTTTTTGGTTTAAAATGTAACTATTTGGTTAAAAATTCATTTTTTTAGTTAGAAATTTAGGTACTTAGTTAAAACTTGAACTAGTTCGTTAAAAATGCATATTTTTTTATCGTACAACAACCACTCAAGCATTTATTTATACTACATAAAAAATGGAATCAAATCATGCTATTCGTTTTCTTTGTAACATGCATTATTGAATACATTTTTTAAACAATTGAAAATTTTAATTTTCAACATTCATGTTTCAATGAATTTCATTTCAACATTAGCTTTTCTACTTTGTCAATTTGTCTGCTAATAAAACTTAATAGGTAAAAAAATTGTTTATAACTTTATAAGTTGTTTATAAGTTCACCACTTATTACAATTTCTCGTTATTAATATCATTCTAATAGTAAATTACAACGAGTTTTAGACAAAGCAAATTTTTTTTGAGAACAAAGTGTTATACGGTTGAATTTATTTAAATAAATTGTTTGTAATAATTACATAGACACAAAAACACAAATTGACTTCCTTACATTTGTCCAGTGTGTCCACAAGCACCGTGCTCCATGGTTCGAGCATGCATAGAGTTAAAAATTCTCGGTAACATAAATTTGGAGAAGGTAACAAAGTAAGTTACCGAACGTTACCGAGAATGCAAGAATTTATCGAGAATTTACTATAATTGACGAGAACTTTATAGAGGAACCTAGAGCAAGAGTCGAAAAATTATCATTGTCCAGGAAAAGTACAATTGAAAAGCAGTTGGAGCAAGAAAAAGACAAGTTTCGTTCCGCTGTAAAGACGAACAGATTGAAGTTGGAGGAAAAATGCGACAAGGGAGTCGCTCTTTTCCTCGAACTTTATTGCGTCCGTCTCTACCGCGGAGCAAAAATTGTCTTTTTCTTGCTCCAACTACATAAATTCACGAAGGATTCTCATCCAGTTCTTAACCATTCGCAGGATATTTTGAGGTCCATCCACCTAGCACCTCCAGTCCTCCAGAATTAAAATTCCCAAATTTCTTTGTATCAGAATTTTGGGCTTTTTGGGCTTTTTTTGGGCTGTATTGCCGATTTTTGGGCTCCACTACATACAAATTTTTTCAAATTAAAAATCAAATACCACATAATTTTTGGCTTTTTCGACTCTTGAACGCGCCAAGAACCAATTTACAAAAACCACCCCTCCTGAAAATATAGCTACCCCTTATGTAAAAACTCAAACCCGGAAGAAACAAAATATAAAGTAGTATTGGGCTCTTCTTGGGCTCTCGAATGCTTGAATTTTTTGTTGCCATACCACCCCTACATCTAAGAAAGCAAACGCCTATCTATGAATTCGAATTTTCAAGGAGACCAAAAATCAGACCTCATTGACACTTTAAAATGATCAAAGAGATTATTTTTTGACAAAGTCTTATCTACGTCGTATCAAGGAGTTGCTTTTTAACGTTAAGGGTTAGGGCCCAAAAATCGGACTTGGTATTTTTCAGGAGCCCAAAACTGAGAGACTCTCTTCACACTTTACAATTCTGTTAAAAATTATTTTTTGACAAAGTCACAAATGCGTGGTATCAAGCGGTTGCATTTGAACGTTAAGGATTGGAGCCCAAAAATCGGTGTTGTTATTTTTGAGTAGCTCAGATATCAGAGACTCTATTTACACTGAAACATTCTGAAAAAGATTATTTTTTGACAAAGTCATATCGGCGTGGTATAATCGGGAATTTACGGGATGTAAATATTATAACTGTTTTTAATGAAAAAATGTATTGCTGTTTTACATCTTGTTACTTCTGATTTGTTTCGTAAAGTTTAATATTATTATAGGGTTGAAAACATAATCTGGAATTTTCGGAATGTAAATACTGTGACTATTTTGACTTAAAAAATTTCCTGAGTGTTTTACATCGAGATACTTCTGAACTGTTTCGTGAAATGTACTAGGGGTGGATTTTGGGGGTTGTTTAATATCATTATTGGATTGCAAACATAATCAGAAGCATATGAATGTAAATATTATGACTGTTTATAATAAAAAATGTTATTTCCTGTATTACAAAGGGTGTTGACTTGACTGGGAAACCGGGAAATGACCGGTAATGTTATTGACCTGGAAAAAGCCGGGAAACGATCGGGAATTTAATTAGACACCCGGTAATTAACTTCTGATCGTAGCAAAATTCAAGTTTTTATTATTTTAATCATTTTGGTCAATTTAGAAAAGTGATTTCTACTTTATTTACTATTTCACGGTTTATGCATCTTAGATTTTTCAGAATATCTCAGTTTACTCTAATTGAATTATAACTTATTATTCTTCAAGAATACTTATTTTTTTTGACATTAGTTAGTAGTTGTTCTTATGCATCCAAAGAGTTTTTATTGCAATATGAAATTAGGAATACATTTTAAGATACTTATTATTAATACACTTATTTGTTCACGTGCAACTATCATATAATGCACTTGACTTAACTTAGAAAATTTAACAATTTTACAGTAAAATTCCGAGAAGTTACCGCTTGCTTTTTAATAATCAAAAAGAGAGCTTATCATACGATTTCAAGAATGTAATGTTCCTTCAGTCTGATTCTAAAGATTTTTAAATATATCCATACCTTCGGAGAGAAAGAACTTTTACTTTTTTTTTCATTATAAGCAAAACCTTTGCAAATCTGTTGCTCTGTGAGATTTTTTGCGCTGACTTACGTTTGATAATCGAATTGATGATGGCCCAAACATACAGAAACAATAATTTTCTCAATTTGTTCAAAAAATGGATTTATCACGTTTTATCCGCTTGTACTCCTCATTTACCTGACTTGGCACAGGGAATTTTAGAAAATAATTATCGTTTTGATTTTAGGACAGAGAGTTTCTGTAAAGAAATATAATTGTTGCATTGTTCGTTGCAAATTCATTTTTTCAATTAAAAATTCAACTGCTTGGTTAAAAGTTAAGCTCTTTTGTTAAAAATCAATTTTTGTTTGTTTGAAGATTCATCATATTAATTTAAAATTCATCTCTGGTTGAAAACTTTGTTGAAAAGCAATTTATCTTTTTTTTTTGTAAATTCAACTATTTGGTTGAAAATTGATATTTTGCATTTAAAAATTAAACTATTTGTTTGAAAATTTATGTACCTTGAGGAAAATTCGTTTTTTTTTTGTTGTAAAAAGTTAATCTTTATGTCTGAAAATTCATCTTTTCGGCATAAAATTCAACTATTCCAGTGGAAGATTCATCATTTTAGTTAGTAATTCATCAGTTTGGTTGAAAATTAATTTCTTTAACTGAAAAATTAACTGTTGTATTTTTAGTTGGAAATTGATCTTTTCTAGTTCAAAATAAAACAATTTGGATAAAAAAAATTTTTTAATTAAAAATTCAACTCGTTAAAATTGAAGTATTTAGTTGAAAAATCGTTTGCGTGTTTTTTTTTTTTTTTTTTTTTTTTTAAAAATTTTTTTTTTTTTTTTTTTTGTGTAGAAAATTATCTTTTTCTTTGAAAGTTAATCTTCTTTTTTGAAAATTACCCTTTCTGGTTAAAACTACAAGTATCATTCCACATGAAAATTCATCTTTTAAGTAGAAAATAAGATTATTTGATTGAAAGTTAAACTCTTTTGATAAAAAATTATTTTTTGTTGTTGAAGGTTCACCGTTTCTTTTAAAAATTAATTTCATTGGTTAAAAAATGAGCTGTTTGATTGAAAACTTGTTATTCTTTGGATATTTTTGGTTTAACATTTTTTTTTAAACTGAAAATGTAACTATTATTCCAATTGAATATTCCATCATTTTAGTTAAAAATTCATCTCTTTGGAAGAAATTAATTTTCTTCGATGAAAATTAATCTTTTGGGTAACAAATTCAAATATTAACTAATTTTTTTAGCTGAAAATTAAACTTATTCCAATTAAAAATTCCACACTTGTCATTGTAAATTCAACTGTTTGGTTAAAAATTAATTTTTTTAACTTGAAATCCAATTATTTAAGTTTTGGTTGGCAGTTTATCTTTTTAAATAAAAATAAAAAAATTTGTCTTCTCAAATTACAATTTCAAATATTTCGCTAGAAATTTATGTATTTCGTTAAAAACTTGTATTCTTTAGAAGAAAATTAATCTTCTTGTTTGAAAATTCATCTTTTTGGCTGAAAATTCAAGTGTTCCAGTTAAATATTCCTCATTTTAGTTAAAAATTGATCTTTTTGGTCAGAATTCGTCAAAATTTGAAAGAACTCTTTCAAATTCGTGAAAAAGAAAGTACTTCAAGTAGTTTTTAGAGTAGGAGTAGTATTTTAAAGCAGAAATATTTCTGAATTGTAATAGAAACTTTTGTTACATTTTTCGTTGCGAATTCATCCTTTTTTAGTTAAAAATTCAAGTACTTGTTTCGAAGGTAAACTCTTTTGTTAAAAATTAATATTTTTGGTTGAAGATTCATAATTTTAGTGGAAAATTCATTACAGGTTGAAAATGTAACTACTTTGTTGAAAATAAATGTTTCAAACTAAAAACTTAACTATTACAGGAGAAAATTTAACATCTTGAATGAAAATTCACGTATTTTGTTAAAAACTAGATTAAATATTTTGTTGAAAGTTTGTTTCTTTTTTAGTGAAAAATTATTATTTTTTCTAACTGAGAATGTACCTGCTATTCTAGTTGAACATTTCATAATTTTAGTTAAAATTGAATCCCTTTGGTTGAAAATTCATCGTTTGGTCAAAAATTCATTCATTCTAGTTAAGTATTAATCATTTTATTTGAAAATTCATCTTTCCGCTTTAAAATTCAACTACTCCAGTTAAAAATGTACAATTCTAGTTGAAACTTCATCACTTTGTTTGAAAATTAACTATTTTCTGGAAAGTTAGTTTTTTTTGGTTGAAAGTAATTATTTAACTGAAAATTTAACTTATTCCAATTGAATATTCCATAGTTTTAATTGAAAATTCATTTGTATGTTTGAAAATTTGTCTTCCTCAATGCAAAATTCAACTATTTCGTTAAAAATACTTGTATTTTGTTGAAAACTTGTATGTTTTGGTAGAAAATTAACCTTTTTATTTGAAAATTACTCTTATTGTTTAAAAATTCACCTTTTTGGTTGAAAATTCAAGGGTTTCAGTTAAATATTGATATAGTTGGAGCGAGAAAAAGACAAGTTTTGCTCCGCGGTAGAGACGGACGCAATAAAGTTCGAGGAAAAGAGCGACTCCGTTGTCGCTCTTTTCCTCCAACTTCAATCTGTTCGTCTTTAGAGCGGAACGAAACTTGTCTTTTTCTTGCTCTAACTGCTTTTCGATTGTACTTTTCCTGGACAATGATAATTTTTCGACTCTCGCTCTAGGTGCCTCATATTATAACTGTTAAATTGAAGAAGTCTATTTATAAATATTATAGTTTCAATTATTCTAAAGGACGTTTTTTCTCTATTTCTACACAAATACCACACTAAAGGAAGAACTTTTTTCAATCACTTTATATACCAAATACCAGTATTAGTCTGCGTGCGTAGTTAGATAAAGTTTAGAAGGTTCATGGCTATAAAACCGCGCATCAGAAGATGTACACTTACAGCAATATGAATGTATCCTAATTTCATGTACTGAGGAAACGGATGAAGAACTTAAAATATATTATATTTTGTGCATAAAACATGCTAACGCCTTGTTGTTGAGTGACACCTGCCCGCCAGAAATTTATTTTCTTCTGCAGCGTCATCAGCGTGCTATGAAGCGGTTAACAGTGAAATCACAAAATTCTGGTAAAATTTCCATCGTTCTGTTTTCTTACACTTTCCATGTGAATTTAATTACAGTACATTTTGTTATTTTTAAGAAACCTGGTAAAAGTGCATGATAAGATCGGTTATAATATGGTTGAAATTTACCGCGTTAATCACTGGTATTTTTATGTCCACTGATTCCTGCGGTAATATTACACTTTTTCGGTGAAATTGATACAAATATTGTGACATTGCACTGTTAATCGCTGTATGTTCACAATAAACTTGTAGAATTAATGCATGAATCATAGTAAAACGTTTACAAAACCAACTTGCAATTTTCAACCACTTTTTTGACAGTGTACCGACAATGCTCGTGCAGGGCGTCTAGCGGAAAAATGATTAATTTTCATAGAGAATTCCTGATAGCTTTTAACCAAAAGCGGATCCAGAAAATTTGTCGGAGGGTGCATATTTGGGACCGTGCATAAATTACGTAAAGTCTTGGTTGGTTAACAATTGGTTAATTGGTTAACAATTTGTGTATGCTATTTTACATGGGTTAAAACTTTTGTTGAAACTTCATCTTCGTAGGTTAAAAATTCAATTCCTTAGTTGAAAGTTTAAACTACTTTAATAAAAATTCATTTTTTGTTGAAGGTTAATAATTTAATTGGGAAATTAAAATAATGAGAACTGCTACATATTTAATATCAGTATCTTTTTTCTCAAATCACTTTCAAGTCACTTTTATAAATGAAAAGTTAATCACTATTTATTTCACGTCTATAAGTATTTCTGAATTGTCTTGAATTCTTTAGATGTTTTAGATTATTTTTAAAGACTCCGATACATTTTTAATTGATTTAAATAATTTGAAGGGATTTTCAAGACTCTACGGTATTTTTAAAACTTCTAAGGCATTCCAAGAGCTTTCAATTTTAAGTATTTTAGGGAATCTGAAAAGATTCCAAGGAATTTTTCATTGTTTTTTTTTTACAGGACCAATAAGTTTTGAAGATATTTTAAAGGAATTTACAGGATTTTATAAGGTTTCTATAGATTTCAATGATTTTAAGGATTTTTGAAAATCTCAAGGTGTTTCAATCAATTTTTCAGGATTTCAGGAAATATCATTAGATTTCATAGAATTTCATGGGATTTCGTTACATTTTAGTCGATTTCAAAAAATCTATTCAAGAGAAGTGAGGTATTTCGTAGGGTTTCAAAGATTTGAAGTGATTTGAAATTAGTTTTTGGAATTTAGCTATAATTCTTATTAATTTATCCTGAATGCTTTAAAATTCTTTGAATGATTTTCAATTTTTTCAATTTACTTAAATTCTTCTAAATCAATTGATGAACTGATCAAATTATTTGAAATATTTTAAGGTATTGTTTAAAATTCCTTGGCATTTTCAAGAGCTTCAAGAAATTTTAGGGGATTTAAAAGATTTGAAATATTTTAGGTTATTTTAAAAGATAACAGAGAAATTTTTTATTGATTCCAAGAATTTTATTATAATAATTGATTCCAGACTTCGAAATTTTGTAGGGTATTTTACAAGAGTCCAAGACATTTTTAAGAGATTTAAACAATTTCAAGAGATTTGTACCTATTTTTCACTATAATCAATGGAATTTTTTCGATTTATTAAATCATTATATTTTCCATTGGTTCAAATTCTTTTTCATTTAACTTGAATTGTTTTGAAGTACTATGAATTTATCCTGAAATTTCGCACTTTGAGTAAGAAAGTACCCTATGAGCGTGACCCTATCACAGTTGCTTAAAAATGCATCTTTTTCTGATAGAGAATTTATTTTCTTGGCTTAAAGTTCAACGATTTGGGTAAAAGTGTATGCATTTTGTTGAAAATTCGTATTTTATGATAGAAAATAATTTTTGTTTGGTTAGAAATGCAATTCTTTGTTTAAAAATTAATCTGTTTTGGTTGATTCCACTCTTTTTCTGAAAATTCGTCTTTTTTTTGGTTAAATTCAATTGTATTTATTTATAATTGAAATCTTTTTTGTCGAAATATCAACTATTATATCTTTTGAGGTTAAAAATTCAACTCCTTGGTTGAAAATTCGACTACTATCCTAAAAATTCATTTCTTGGCTGAGGATTTCAAATTTTGGTAGAAAATTCATCCCTTTGGTTGAGAATTAAACTACTTAGTTAAAACTTCCCTTTTTTGGGGTGAAAATTAATTTTTTCAACTGAACCTGTAACTGTTTAGTTAAAAATGAACTTTTTTATTGAAGCTTCATCTTATTGGGTTGAAATTTTAAATAAAATTAATCTTCTTATCTACGAAATTCAACAATTTGGTAAAAATTCAACTTTTTTTTGTAGAAGATTCGCTTTTCTATTCAAAATGAATGTTTTGTTTTTATAAAAATGTATTTCATTTTGGTTAACTGAGTTAAAAAATTCAATTATTTGGTTGAAAATTGAGGTGGTTTGTTGAAAATTCGTCCTTTTCGATAGAAAATTAATTGTCTTGCTTGAAAATCCAAGTGTTTGATTAAAAATTGATGTAACTTGTTGAAAATTTCTTTTTTGAGTGTAAAAGTAATTCGTTCAACTAAGAACTTAACTATTCCATTGAAAATTAACTTTCTGCTGAAATTTTATACCTTCGGATTGATAACTCCACTGTTTAGTATAGAAAATTCATTATTTTGTCTTGAAAATTCATCTGTTTTGTAGAAGATTCGTCTTTTTTTATTAAATTTTTTTACTAAAGATTGAACTATTCTATTTTTGATTGAAAATTGATCATGTTAGTGTAAAAATTCAACTAATTGTTCAAAATGTATGCAATTTTTTGAAAATTCGTCCTTTTGCAAATATAATCTTCTTGTATAAAAATTCAACTATTTGGTTAGAAGTGTATACCTATATTTCGTTGAAAAATCGTCTTTTTTGGTAGAAAGTTTATCTTTCCGGATGAAAATGTAATTATTTCACTGACAATTAACTATTTTGTAGAAATCTGGTATTTTTAGCTTGAAAATTCTATTATTTTGTTACAAAATTTATTTTGTTGAGAAGTCGTCTTTTATAGTAGAAAATTAATCATCTTGGTTGAAAATTCATCTATTTTGACTTGAAAATTCCATATTTCAAATGATTTTTTTTCATTGACTGAAAAATCTTTCATTAGTTAAAATATCAACTGTAATATTTTATGTCGTGAATTCACCTTTCTTTGTGAAAATTCGTAACTACTTTCTTAAAAGTTGAGTTAGATAGGGGGTCGAGGGAGATCAAAACTGACGGACTCTAACAAAAGGGGGATACGTAGTTCAAAATTTCATAAAAAAGCTAAAAATCAGGTTTCATAATTGGGCGGTCAAAATTTTTCAAAGGAATTAAGAGGCCTAAGTACCAAAATATCGAGAAGAGGGGGGGGGGGCTCTCTGGATCGGCGCTTGCTTTTAACCTATTCAAGATGGGAAAACTTAACAGGTGGTGTCATATTCGTAATCGGCAATGTAGTATCGATTTATATTTATGACTTCAGCCTGTGATGAATTAATTATTGTTTTCTTCGCGACGTAAATTTTGTACATGTATATTATGTTCAATTTTCTATTTTTATACGTTGATTCTGGTCCAAATTTCAAAAAGAAATCTTTAAATTTATCAGGGAAAGTAATGTGTTCGAGCAAACCCCGAGAATTTCAAATTGTTTCATCACTAGGCACCCTTTCGTGAAAGAGACAATATAGAAGTCTTGGCTGCTGGTACCGATGGAGTATATAGCCAATTAAAAAATTTCACGATTTGGTTAATACAGCCATATGAGAAAAATGTCACTTTCGCAGATGTAGAATACGTCTATGTGAGAAAAAAGTATTGAGAGCTTGGATCTTACACGGAAGGAACGATTAACTTCTACTCGTCAATTATTGTACTAGATGTGGTGGTGCGTATTTTATATAAAGAAACTCATTACTCCTGGAAATTTATTTCATTGTGTTTACTTTACGTATTTTAATTTTTTGTAGAATGGGCTCCACGTTCGTCAGACTTCACTCCCTTCAATTTCTTTTTGTGGAGCTACAAAAGAATGGTAGAAATCGTCTCCAGAAACGCTACAAAATATAAAAAGAAAATATTTGACAAGTCGGCTTCAAGTCTTCAAAGGCGACTTGTTTAAATATCATTTAAGAAATTGCTATTTACTTACAAATATTCTTCGATCTTTGTTTCGCATAAAATTATTTTGCAAACAAACTAAATTTTTAGTTCGTTATAAGATTATTTTTTATTGTGAAAAATAATATGTAGAACAGATAAAAATATTTTTGAATATAGCAAAAAATAACTTCACGATTTATTTGATTTTGACTTCAGTGTTTTAAACGAGCCTCTCATTTTAAAATATGATAAATTAGTATAGAGCGCTATTGGACATTTTACCAAATATATTAGGCAAAAATGGTGATCATCATTAACTGTTATTTGGAATCAATATTGATACACCGACGCTACTCGTCATGCTTGACTGAGCAAGCCTCTCTTTCGGCGCCGCGTCTACTCTCATCACGAAACTGCTGAAGCTATCAGTTTTAGGAACGCCATAAACTCGGCCTCCATAATTCCTAATTCCTGTGTAGTTTGAATAATTATTTCCGAGTTTTATGCCAACATAACAACTAATAGAATAAGTGGCTGTACTTTTGGTTTTCAATTGGTCTTTTTTAACGAGATTAGTTTTGCAGCGTAGCATTCAATCGCATCAGTAACAAAGCTTTGGATGTCCCATTTGATTGTCTTTGATTTTGTACTTGTAAGTTCCATTCCATTTTTGTTGGTTAAGCCTGATTTATAATTTCCTCATACGAATTTAAACGTCCGTTGACAAGACTTAGAAAAAATCGTAATTAATGTTTCAATAACTAGGATTTCGAATTTCGCGCCAAGTGTTGCCACCTACCTATCAACAGTGGCAACTGATCAAATTTGGGCGCCTGACGCCCTGTATTTAAAAATGTCTTCTTTTTTTTAATTGTTTGAGGTTCTCATAGTGTTAGACAGTTGCACTCCGTTCTTTCATATTAAATTACTTTTCTTTTTTTAATTACATTATAAGTCACGTTCTGTTCGCTATAAGAATAAATCGTTGGAAAAATGCCTATAGCAGTGTATACATTTGAAGAGAAGATGTTTTTGCTAGAACAACAACTAGGTGGTTTCAGCGCCCGAGCTGCCAGAGATAACTTCGCTAGATTATTTCCAAATCGTCCAGTACCAGCATTACGAACAGTCCAAAAAGCCCTTTCGGATTACCGAAGAAATGGATGTTTAAATCCCTGCCTGCACAGAGCTGCACCAGATTCTGCGCCCATTATAAGACTAATTCAATTCAAATGAAAAAAGTCTATTCGGTTCAATTATGTTATTATTATTTCGAATTAAACCGAATAGATTTTGTTTTTGAATTGGGTAGAACTTGAAAATAGGGCGGAGTTAAAAATTCTAAAATTATTGAAATCCTTTGAGCTGAGGGGGAAAAAATTTGTGGATAGGTATCCGAAAAAAGATGAACAAATTTTTTCAAACGGTCCATATCTTCAGTTCTCTATTTTGATTGGAAAATTAAAGTTTTTGAAAATTCAATAAAAATTTTCTATTTGAAAAATTATTACGAAAAAAGTTTCTTTTTATAGATTGACTCATATGGACACATTTTGCAAAAAGTTTAATATATCGAACCTGAAATTTCTTCACCTTGTATACAAGAAACATGTTATTATTTTTCTTTTTTGAAATTTTTTTTTCACAATTTAGGTATTTTGCTATTTTGCATTTTTTTTCACGACTTGGAAACGTTTCAAACACCAACAAAAAATTCGCACCGTATTAAAAATGACCAAATAACTATTTAGTTCAATTAGTTCTTTTATGAAGGGCCGTCATTTTTGAAAACCAACGCCGACTTTTGGGCTCTTTTTTTCAGCACCAATCTAAATCTGAGTGGAGAAAATATTGTACGTTGAAAAAAATAATCTCACTAGCAGACCTTGGGCATCTTGGGCTCACCAAACCCGCAAAAAATAGACTTTGTAAAACTATATTTACTATATTTCTATTAACTGTATTTTTAAACTTTATAAAACTTTACAAATCACCTAGAAACAGCCCTTCGGAACAAAAATGTTTTAGTCCAACATTTCACCATATCGGAACTATGTGCTACTTGGACCTTAAAAATAAAAAACCTTCCTCCACCCAAAGAATCCCATCATGATATTAAACAGCTCCTGAAAACTACCCCTACTACTTTAACCTGAATAAATTTCAACTTTCTTCTCATAAATAGTGGAAAAAAATAAAATATTTAAATAATCACATGAGTCACTTTCAGGAAACTGCATGATTTATTATCAACACTATAGTGATATTCTGCAGCCCCCGAAAACCAACCCTTTCACTTTTCTGTGAACAAATCCCAACTTCTTGCACATAAAACAGCCGAAAAATTTTATAATTCAAAATAATTACACAACTTACACTCGGACAACTACTAGCTATAATTGCAAACCCATAGCAATGCTCAGCCGCCCCCGAAAACCACCCTTATTATTTTAAGCTGAACCAATCCCAAGTCCCCTCACGTAAAACAGTAAGAAACTTTTAAAATTTCAAAGAATCACAGAAGTCACATTCAGAAGACTTCAGTCTATATTCCTAACCTCAAAATGGTATTAAACAGCCTCTGAAAACCAGCCCTACCACTTTAACCTGAATCTATTTCAACTTTCTTCTCATAAAACAGTGGAAAGAAATAAAATATTTAAATAATCACACGAGTCACTTTCAGGAAACTCCATGATTTTTTATCAGCCCTTTAGTGATATTCGGCAGTCCTCGAAAACCACCCCTACCACTTTTCTGTTAACAAATGCCAACTTCTTGCACATAAGACAGCCGAAAAATTTTATAATTTGAAATAATTACACAACTCACCCTCGGAAAACCCCTAGCTATAATTGCAAACCCATGGCAATGCTCAGCCACCACCGAAAACCACCCCTGCCATTTTAAGCTGAACCAGTCCCAAGTCCCCTCACGTAAAACAGTAAGAAACTTTCAAAATTACAAAGAATCACAGAAGTCACATTCAGAAGACTTCAGTCTATATTCCTAACACCAACATGAAATTAAAGAGCCCCTGAAAACCACTCCTACCACTTTAACCTGAATCTATCTCAACTTCCTTCTCATAAAACAGTGGAAAATAATAAAATATTTAAATAATCACACGAGTCACTTTCAGGAAACTCCATGATTTATTATCAACCCTGTAGTGATATTCTGCAGCCCCCGAAAACCACCCCTACTACTTTTCTGTGAACAAATTCCAACTTCCTACACGTAAAACAGTCAAAAACTTATGTTTGTGGTTTTGAGGAGCCCGAAAAAGTTCAACCCTGTTTGTGGTTTAATTTTTCAATTTATACTATTTGCTGCAGTGGCAAACTGTGTAACTTTGGAGCCTCCTTGTCCTGTATTCTGATAATTTTCTTTAATGGCCGCATCATATTTAGACAGATTGCGCGAGAACTAAGTGTGAGCAAAACGTCCGTTCTGGCAGTTCTGGAAGAAAACTTATATTTTCCGTATAAGCCGAATAATTGACAGATTCTATCGGCCGAAGACAGGCAGAGGCGAATTGAAATAGCCATGTGTCTGTTGGAACAGATCGAGAAGAACCATAATCTGACCAGGAGGATACTGCTTACCGACGAGTGCACTTTTAAACTGGATGGTACGCGTAACGTCCAACAAATTCGGATGTGCTCTAGGAACAATCCTGAATTTTTGATACCCACGCACACGCTGTACCCAGTTACTGTCAACGTATGGTGTGGCATGCTCGACAATAAAATTATTAGGCCTTTTTTTATTGAAGGCACTTTGAATGTCGAGAAGTATGTGGCACCGCTTGCAGAACAGGTCGGCCCAGCATTAGTAAATGCTTTAGATGGAGGAGCCGATGTACGTTTCTGCATTATGTACACGAATATTTTCTGTAATATAATTCAACATTATATTAACGAGAGTCGAGCATAGAACTTATAGTCAAAAGTATATCTTTTTTTTCCAGAGAAGTAATATTTGTTCAGGCAGAATTTTCAAATTATGAAAAAATGCCTGAAGGTAACATTCTCAACTTTTCTGGGGTTATTCTTATCAAGTAAATGCAAAAAAAAAAATAAATAAATATTACTCATTGTAATGATTAGTTGTCATGAATCGCCACGCTCAAGCCTCCTTGATGTAACCTGAACATTTTAAAAATAAATGTACAAGTACCATCAAACGGTGTCATTTCAGACATGCAGGATAAATTTCGAATTACCGAAATTACCCCATTTGACGGTACTTGTAAGACATTTCACTAAAAAAAAATTACAACTACAGGAGATCATTTGCAACAAGGCGGGGCACCACCTCATACAGCCCACCAGGTCAGAAACCTGCTGAATGAAATGTTTGACTGTCGGTGGATCGGGAAATTTAGCCCATTCCTAAAATGGTCTCCTCGTTCGCCGGACCTGACTCCTCCGGACTACTTCTTCTGGGGCCACATAAAAAAAAGATGTATGGAGATGTACGCCTCGTCAATCTAGAACATCTCAAGCAGATGATTGTGAAGATAATCGGAGACATCCCTTCAGAAGTACTGCGCAAAGTAACCACACGAACGTTCGAAAAACGGCTTCGACTGTGCGTTGCCGCTGAAGGAGACTTATTCGAATACCGCATGCGATAGGTACCCTTCCTGACACAAAGTCACGGTGTCTACGCGACGGATGATTGTAAATTCCCGGTTTTCTCCCGTTCAGTTGCTAATTTTTTCAGGACACTTTAAAATAGCTTGAAAGATTTGAATAATTTAAAATGATTTTTAAAGATTTGGAAAGATTTCACATTTAGAAGATGGATTTCTGGAAAAGAATAATAATTTAGAGTTGGAAAATCAGATCTTTGGTTATAAAAATAAAAATTCTGATTTTTAACAGAGAATTTTGTAACAAAATTATAGTTCCGAATTTAAATAGGGATTTTTTTTTTAATTTCCTCTCCTTAATTTCTTCTCTGATCCAAGTCAGATAATAATTCTGTACGAAAAATCCGTGTCCTACAGTCATAATTATAATTCTTTATGAGAATTTCCTGTTCCAAAGTGCAATTTTTTGTACGAAAATTATATTTTGGAATTATAATTCTGTTAGAAAATATAATTCTGTTAGAAAATTCCCTGTTCCAAAGTCAACTTTCGAATTCTTTGGGGAATTTGTCCGTTCTAAATTCAAAATTATAATGCTTTACTAAAATTCCTTGTCCCAATTGTCAAAATTACATTTCTTTACTGAAGTTCCCTGTCACAAATTGAAAATGATGCTTTACTAAAATTTCTTATCCAAAAGTGAAAATTTACATTTCTTTCGGAAATTCCCTGTTTTAAGCACAAAATTATAATTCTTTACTATAATTCTCTGTTTTTAAGTATAAATGATCGTTCTTTACAGAAATTCCATGCCCTAAACTCATAATTACAATTATTGACTAAAATTACCTGTCCGGACGTAAAAATTGCCATTCTTTTCAAAAATTGCCTGTTCCATTCTCAGTCTCCATTGTGAATTATCTCATTCTTTATAAATAGCTTACGCCAACTAGAAATCTGAGTAATGATATATATTGATACACTTTTAATTTGCATATTAGTACATTCGAGAAAAGGAACTTGGTAACTGCAACTAATTCTCGGTTTTTTCTTGGTGCAAAAAATTCCCGGTAATTTCCGGGTTTTCCGGTCAGCTATATATCTTGTAAATATTTATACATATTTATTTTACTTATTAAACAATATAAATTTTAAAAGCTCACCTTCAGCTCTCAAAGAAGCTGCGATTTACCCAGTAGAGCACGAATTCTATATTGTTACATTCAGCTTTTATTAATTCTACGTTCTATTTTAAAAAGTTGTTGCTACTTATTTATGATATTTATTGAACAATATACATTCTACGAGCTCACCTTCAATTTTCAAGGAAGCTGTGATTTACCCAGTAGGGTACGAGCATTATATTGTTACATTTTACATTAATCTGTTCTATTCTTCGTCCAATTTCAAAAAGTTGTTACTACTTATTTATTATATTTATTTTACGATATAGCTTCTAAGAGCTGACCTTCAATTCTCAAAGAAGCTCTGAGTTACCCAGTGGGATGCAAATACTATAATTACATTTTACGCGTTATGTTTATGTTTCTGACATGTTATGAATATAAATATAAAATTCTAAGTAAACTAGTTATTTAAACAACTAAAAAATTGTGATTTCAGTGATTACCGTTTGTTTATGAATTCTCCGTAGGTTTTCGGTGAGACAACCTCAGAATGGGTTCGTTAAATATGTATGTTAAATTTAATGATGATAAAGGGAAATCCGAAATTGAAAAAAAAAACAAATTCCAAATTTGTGCACACAAATTGTTTATAACAATTATAATTGTTAATTTTTTATAGAAATTGTGACTCACAATCACTCTCACAATAATTTAGAGCATTTTAGCTAAGAAAATTTGTTAAAACGAAAATTACAATATTTAGCTATTTGTTAATTTAATTTTTTTATAATGATTGCAACATACAATAATCAAATTATTTGTATTCTGGAAGTAGCCTTGCATTGATTAAAGATGATTTTAATTATATACAAACCGTTGTTGAAGGGTAAATAATTATGAAAATGCAAAAATCTCTGACCAAGGTGCTCTTTGGAATGTAGCGCAATTTATTTTTTAAAAATTGCAAATCGGAGCCAAATTGAAGGCTGTAGACTTTTTTGAACGAAAAAAACGCATTTTTCCTCTCATTGTGCAGGGTGGCCGCAAACTTTTCATTTTTAAAATTCCCTGCCTGATTTTTCATTTTCCCTGACCAAAAAGTTTCATATTTATCCAAAAAAGATGCAATTTCTACTAAGCTAGATGAATTTTTTATTTAAAAAGATAAATTTTCAAAAAACTAGTTGAATTTGCAACAAAAGAAAGATTCAGTTGATTTTTCAATACCAAAATATAAATTTGAAACCAAAAGTAAATTTTCTACGAAATAGTTGAATTTTCAACCCAAAAAGGCGAATTTTTAACAAAACAGTTGAATTTTTAACCAAAAAGAATGACTTTTCAACAATAATATGAAATTTTAATAAAACAGTTCATTTATCACTAAACAGTTACATTTTCAGGTAAAAAAAATTAATTTTCACCCCAAAAAAGTGAAGTTTTAACTAAGCAGTTTAATTATCAACCAAAGAGATGAACTTTCTACCAAGATTTCAAATCCTCAACCAAGAAATGAATTTTCAACCTAAAAAGACATAATAGCTGATATTTCAACAAAAAAGATTTTAATTATTATAAATAAATACAATTGAATTTAACAAAAAAAAGACGAATTTTCAACAAAATAGTTGAATCAACCAAAACAAATTCGTTTTTAAACAAAGAATTGCATTTCTAACCAAACAAAAATTATTTTGTTTAGAAAAATACGAATTTTCAACAAAATGCATACATTTTTAACCAAATCGTTGAATTTTCAACCAAGAAAATCAACTCTCTATCAGAAGAAGATGAATTTTTAAGCAACTGTGATAGGGTCACGCTCATAGGGTACTTTCTTACTCAACCTGCAAAATTTCAGGATAAATTCATAATAC
>JAABKJ010003620.1:0-25681 GCA_011634705.1 Andricus grossulariae | reverse complement strand
CCGCGTAAGGTCATCCGCGGCTAGAGACCTGACTCCAAGGAACAGTGTTGAACGATGTTTTCTCGCGTAAATTTCCCACTCTTGCTTACCTTCTAGGATAGAAGGAGCACAAGTGGATGACGTACACGTTCCAGTTGCGTCGGGATTGGTTGCTTTAAGGAACCATGATCGTAGTTCTGGAGCCTAAAACTTCTCTAATAATAGTTTCATATTAATAATAATGCTAACAATTAATAATTAACCGATAATAACTTCAATTTCATGTGATAATAGGACGTTTATGCAGTCTTTATTTATACAGTACACTTAATATTGCACTTAATTCTGAAATAATTTATTTTATAAAAGAATGTTTTGAACAAAAGTTGTAGCAAATATCATCCAATATAATTTCTGTTGAGATGTTTTTCTTCTAGCATGCACCAAACAGGAGATATATGTAAAAAGACGGATTTTGGGCGCCATTTTTCAAAATGGCATTTATCACAATTTTCGATTTTGAGTCCTATCACATAAAACGTATTTCATTTCTCCTAAAATATTTCATTTTCAGGCTTTATCTAGTTGTCATTCTCAGTATCACATATATCAAATTTTACACAGGCTATGAGGGACCTAAAATTAAACTTCTCCGTACTAGGCTATTACTGAAAGTTTCATTTAGAAAGAAATTCGGGATTCGAAACGACTTCTATACCATTTATAAGATTTAAATAATTGTACAAAATTTCATAACCTCTACTTTATTTGCAGATTTTTGTCAGTATAAACTTTAAGGAAGCTTTTTAGAATGAAATCTACAGTTGGGAAATCCCCTTAATTTGTATAATCTGAGCCTTAGTTTTTGAAATAGAGTCGAGCGAATCGTTTTCATTCAGCTCGAAAAATGTAAGAGGGCACATCGTCATTGGAACATTTATATTGCTTTTACTTTTTATACTGCGGGGTTCCATCCCTGAGCCGGTACCTCTCGAAATTTTGTCATGCACTTTTACCGAAGTTCTGGTGGTTCGGATCCCACCTTAAAGTGTAGGTCCCCCCATCATGCACTTGGCTGCAACCTAGTTCGTAGATAGTGGGGTAAAAAACAAGATTTGCACAATATAACAAATTAGGAATGCTGCTCTTATTAGATCACTTCACTGTATTACAGAAATGTGCCCGTGACTCATGATATATACCGGGACAGCCATGTGCAGACTATTCAACAATCCAATTCTAACCAAAATGCTTTCGACATGTTGGGCTTTAGCCACCTTAAGCCTGAGAAAAATGAGCTTCCTCATTTTTATTATTACTCATCAGGCACTTGACTTTAGTCCGTGGCTGAAGACGAAAAGAACTGTGATAAAACCCAAGAAAAATTTTAATAAAAAAAATAATAACCCTGCCGAAGGTGTTATCGCGTTTGCATCGAGGTAGTGCACCATTTACATACTTTCTTACAAACAACGAATAGTAGTAATATTTATAAATCAATAATTTTATTGTAAGTAAATGAATATGTACACGTATAATTTTTATTTTTTAAAAACAAGTAATTTATTATAAACGGCGTTAAAGGCACAGCAATTGAATGAATAATTAGTCTAATACGCGTCGCAAAAGAGACATACATGTATATACATATTTTTTCAGTATTTTTTTTCTATATTCCACCACAAATTCGGACAGGACTAACGATCTGCATGATTTTTTTAATGCATGTCTAACAGTTGGAGTGACATAGGTATATAAAAATTGGCACGTGAGAAACATAATCACGTACAACGACGAAAATTTTACATCGAAAATCCATTTTTTCTACCTGTATTGGATATCTAGGTCAAGTATTAAATAATTTGCATGAAAAATCGTTTACGGATGTATTTGCATGCGCTGATTAATAATAAGGCCATAAGAATACTCACAAATCTAATTGACAACGTCTAAAATTGAAATAAACTTTTCTTCATTGGTGGCCACGCCCTAACTTGGAGAGATCCATCCCTTATATTGTCGATACGACTAATAAAGATAATCGTTCTGTGACATTTTTACTGGTTTTTTGAAAAATGTCAGATTCAACTGACCCAATTATTTAAATTGGTGTGAAGAATTTTTATGTTGGTATTAGGGTCTTATGCATATATTCAATTGAAAACGTGCATTTCATAAAAGTTCAATTGGCAAATGTTTCGACCACGGATAGGGGTCCTCCTCAGTGCCAGATATTAAAAGAAAAAAAAACAATAAGATTAAAAAAAAAAGAAATCATGCATTAACTTAGTGTTTCTACGTCGTGCAGCTCCTCGCGCTCTCTCTCTCTCTCTCTCTCTCTCTCCGTCAACCTCTGTTTCTCTCTCCGCCTCTCTATCAGCTCCCTCTCTGTATGGTCTTCCCGTTTCGTTGCAGAAGGTGAGGTGATTGCGGGTGAAGTAAAGCACTCCGTAATCCCACAAACACGATATTCACACACTTCACAAGCACGTTGAACAGAAGCACACCCTTTTATAGTTCGAAAGGAAGTTAATAATTACAAAACAAAGGCAATCAATGGTAAAATTAAAAAACAAGTTTCTGAATAGTACACTGTGAAAAAAGTTGGTGTAAATTTACATCCTGCGACGATGGCAATAATTCGAACAATGTGGCACATAGTAAATAAGCAGAATTCTGTAAAAATACATATTTTTCTTCTCAACCTGGGTCCGCCGTAAAGAAATACATGCAGGACGTAAATTTCTCGTCATCGACCGTGAAATTACGCACGGGACGTAAATCTACGTGTTGGAAATCTCAGAAATCTCGTTGCTACTATTCACCTTGCTACTATTCACAATTTTTCACAGAGGTGAACATATTTTAAAGCTATTTTCTGTATTTAAGGGGAAAAATGCAATACAACCACTTGACAGTCTCAAAACTTGAAAATTAATTTTTTTCGAGTGAAAGAACAAATTATTTTTACATATTCAACGCGACATGACGTGCAAAACAACGTAAACAAGAATGCGAACGAATGAAATGCGCACCCATCGGTAAGAGGCCGTTCGGGCGTCTCCGGAACTCATCGTTGGGCACGACTTATACTCGAGAGTCCCGAATGGTTCAAATTTACGTCCTGCACATAATTCTGCGGCGTTCGTCCGTGCGGACTTACTCCCTCGTGATAGAAAAACACACATCGTAAAAATTTACGTATACTTTCGTAGACTTGAAGCCCCAAGTAAATTTATCACCTTACGTAAACTCCCTATGTCCCACGCCGATCGAATAATTTTCATCATCGGACGTAGTAATATTACAGTCGCCTGCAAATGAAACAATCTTCGTTTTATTTTCACATTGTTATCTGAAGTGAAATCACACTAGATTGTAAATAAGTACTGTACTATCGTAAATTAATCAGGTTATGCATTATAATTTAAAAATACACTGCACGTATAATTACTAGCTGATTATAAATATTACCAAAGCTTTTTTTACAGTGTATACACCAAACTACCAAAAAGTTGTAGATGCGGTTTGAAACGTTCGAACGCGCAAAGCATCCGACAATGGGTCCGCAAACAGTGCCAATCAGCCCAGAGTTCGGGTTGCTGAAAATAATTTAGATGGAAACACGAAGACGAACCGGCGAAACCCCCACATTAAGTGGACATATCAACTCAAGGATGAATTGCTAGACTGCTACGATCCCAGCATTATCCCTGCTCACGGAGGATTTATGGCGCGTATGCACGCTCTGTGGTGCCCGAAACACCCATGTCTTCAGCACGTTTCACATCAGTCATTGCGAAATCAACGTGCCTACCTCTTGAAAAATTCATATGTACGCGGAGCGCTTCCCCAACCGCTGCTTAAATAAGCTGCAGATGGAGATGAGGAAGCGACATTACGACCAACCGCGGAAGGCAGGCGCCTTCTGAGAGATGATAGAGATTTCAGGACAAGGAGGAACATTGACATGCAGGTGCCTCCTAAGCCCCAAGATCTGGCTGAAATAGATGCCTCCTGCGTGAGGATATCTCGGAAGACTCCGACCTCTGGACCATCAATTTTTCAGTTTATGATGCTGCGAGAGCTTTAGCTGATTCAAATCGAAGGGCAAAACCGACGATGGATCAAAAGACCAAAAAGCGCTTGTATCAACTGAACATGAAGATTGGATGGGCAAGACAAAATGCGTCTCGTGTTCAGTATGTGATTGACTACATAACATCTGGTAGACCGTTCACGGCAAGGGTTCGAAAGTTCGCCCAAGAACTGAGGATCTACAATCACACACTGAACAAGTCAAAGCTGCTGATAATCAAGCTTCATATTGTTAACAAAATACGAGTGTTATCTGACGCAAGGAGATGAATACAGAAGAGGGAGCAATGGATCAGGGAGAATCAACAGTTTTTCGCTGACCCATCGCGCCTCTTCAGCGATCACCCTGTATCTGTCAAAAATCCACCCAAGCCCAACGAAATAGATACTTTTTGGAGAGAGGTATACAAGATCTCGAAAACACTGCAGTTGAAAGAAGATACTGATGATATCATTCGCTTCAAGGAGTTTTGTGACAGCCTCATAACATATGTGGAGGAATGTTCATCAATCACTGTAGAAGAGGTGAAAAATGCACTCAGGGGTACGAAGAACTTTTCCGCTGCAGGAGCAGATGTTATCAAGAAATTCTGGCAGAAGAAGTTTACTTCTACACACCAACATCTGGCTCGCATATTCACCTCATATATAAAGTCAAAAACGCCCATTTCGGAGTAGCTGGTGTTAGGATGCACTATACTCCTACCTAAAAAAGGCAACTTGTCCAACCCAAAGAATTACAGGCAATAACTTGTTTGAACACACTGTATATGATCTTTACAGCTGTTCTAAACAACAAGATTGTTCGAAGAAGTAAACCTGTGTGGAGAGAGATGTGTGAACAATGTGGCTCGAAGAAAAGTGGGGCAGGCTGCTGAGAGAACCTGCTAATAGACAGGTGCGTCTACAAAGACGCCGCAGCCCATCAGCGCGTCCTGTCAATGGCCTGGATTGACTACCGAAAAGCTTTCGATTCAACCTCTCATAGACTTATCATCTGTCTGATGGAAAGCTTGAAGGTTCATACATACATAATAAGATGCATAGAGAGATTGATGCCCCTTTGGAAAACTATATTTACTATCTTATCTGGAAATTATCGTTTAACAAAGAGCAACGTCACCTTCCAGAGGGCGTCTTTCAGGGCTATACCATGAGCCCACTGCTTTTTTGCATCACACTTCTGCCTCTATCTCTCGCACTACGAAATTCTCCTGGATACCTCTGTGACGACACTAATCATCGCGAGCATAAGGTCACTTAGGTATTTTAGATGGATGACCTGAAGATATGCTTCTGGTATGAGCGAACTTCAGAGTTCTCCAAATATCGTCAAGAAGTACACATGAGAAATTGGTATGGACTTTGGATTAGACAAGTGTGCCAAAATTCATCTGAAAAAGGAAAGACTATTTAGAATTAGAATTTAGTATTTAGAATTTATTTATTAAGCCTCGAGGGCTGAACAGCCGTCTAAGAAACAAATTAAACCTATTATGTACACGAAAATGTGACAACTCTGGCCAAACGACGAATATGACGTTGGTAAAACAAAAATAATTACAGATGGATAAAGATAAAAATAATATATCATATGATGAATATAAGTCATATATGCTAATATAAGCTAGTAGTTGGCATAACGGATAGCATTAGAGAAGTTAAGACTTAATTGTTAGATAACTGATATAAATTATATGGATCGAATTGCAAACATTTAGTTGTTATAATACTAAGACGTTATAATACTAAGGCACAAAACGTCACTAAAAGTTAGAAAATACAAAATTCACAATTCACCAATGCGGAATGTCTAGAGTAGAATTATCAGTGCTAAATAAGAAGTTGAAGAACAGCTTTTTAAAGTGGTAAGGCGAAAGTGCATTCCTAATTGGTTCAGGCACCTTATTCCAAAGACGCGCTCCCCTCACCATAAAGAATCGTTGCAACTTACAAGATTTGGGACGTGGAACTGTATGGACCGTTTATTTTACACGAAGCCTATACTGAGCAGGTAAAGTCACATTTTTGTTTTCAAAGAGATCTAGAAGATATTGAGGTGTTTTCTTATAACAGGGATTGTAAATTAAATTGCCCATAACAAATTTTTTTATCTTAGTCACATTAAGAAATCGTACCCGTTGTCGATATAGTGTAATGTGCTCATATTTCGGTACATCATAGATAAATCGTATGCAGGCATTAAGTGCTCGCTCGAGTTTAGAATTCAGTTCATCTGTGATATCGTCGTACATAATAATACACCCATAATCAAAAAATGGGAGTCAAGGCCATCAACCTTAAGCTGAGGGATGGTAGCAGTGGACGGGGAAGAGGACTGTCCAATAATAATTGCTTTAGTTTTTGAAGGGTTCAGCGTTCACCTATTGTTTAGTGCTCATTGATTCACTATATAAATATCCTTCTGAACTCTCCCAATCAAACTATTAATGGAAGAGATAGAACCAGAGACATATCGTTTAAAATCGTCCGCGTATTTATGGTACTTACAGTGCTCAAGATCACCACCAAGGTCAGAGGTGTGTTCATATTTCGGTACATCATAGATAAATCGTATACAGGCATTAAGTGCTCGCTCGAGTTAAGAATTCAGTTCATCTGTGATATCATCGTACATAATACACCCATAATCAAAAAACGAGATAAGACTTTTAAAAAGTAGGATCCGAGTTGAAGTTAGCAAGGATTCCTTGTTCCTTTTAAGCTGTTGGAGTATTCTAAAGGTATTCCTCGAGATTTCAAGAATTTGCTCTTTCCAGGAGAGGGTGCCTTAGACTTTATCATTAAACACTGGTAGAAAACGATTTTTTAAGTAGGATTCGAACGACGCAATCGCAGTACTGGATATATTAAAGTGACGAAGTTTATTTAAAAGAAGCTGGCGATCAACAGTATCGAAAGTTTTAGAAAAATCAAATAAAACAACTATTGTTATTTCCTTCTTTTCGATAGCGATTTTGAAGTCTGAAGTAACTTTCAGGGAGGCTGTTAATATACTGTACTTAAACCGAAAGCCCGATTGTAGCGGATCGAGTAGCCTATTTGCATCTAGGTAACTTGAAAGTTGCGAATGCACAATACGTTCTAGCGGCTTAGACGTAGCAAAAAGTATCGAAATAGGCCGAAAATCATTAGGAGAAGAGAGACTAGAAACCTTAGGAATAGGGTGAATCAGCGCTTTTTTCTATAGATCAGGGAAAAATCCCACCTGAAGGGAAGAGTTATAGATGTAAAGGTGTATGGGGAAAATTACAGGAAGCGCTAGTCGAATCATCTTTATAGATATACCATCGATTCCTAAAGCATGCCTGAACTGCTGTAAGGGATATACCAGAATTTGAGGATTTAAAGGATGGTAGATATGGGAATGCTTTTAATAAATCATTAGATGGGAGAGTATGAGCAGGCTTCATTCTTAGGTGGAATAAAATATAAACGTCTAAGTAAGTGCGACATATTCTCATTTTTATTCTTGTTCTTTATAGCATTGTAATTATATTGATTATACGAATCCCTGATTTTGGTTTGAACTAAGTTCCTTAACTGACGAAACTGTGCTTGTATCAGTGGATTTTTAGTTCTCTTTGCCAGGCGACGCTTATCATTACGTTCCTACATAAGGTTGTTGACTTTAACTGTGATCCAAGGAGCTGAACTTTCATGTTTATCTGGAACATGCAAAAAGGTGCAAACTGATCGAGCGAATAAATGAAGTAAGAGCATAAAAGATTTAATTTACTATTAGTTTTTTCAATTATTAGTATTTTTCCCCAATTATAGATCATCAAGTGCTCCTGAAACTTACACTAATATTGATAAGATCGATTTTTGAGTTTTTTTCTGATTTTAAATAAAATTTTCATTTTTTTAAATCTAATTGAACATTTATATATTTACTATTTTCATCATCATCTTTTTTGTATGAACTAAAAATGCAATATATATATTGTAATCTGTGAGTTATAGGGATAGACTGAATATAGGAAAAAATACTTTCTCCTGAGTGATCATTCGTTAAAGTTGGATCGCCCACGAGATAGAGTAAGGCGCAGAATCCAGCAACTCCTACTCAAGCCCTGCTACTTAAGCGGTGGAGGGTAAAGGGAAACACAGAAATAAAAAGAGAAACTCGGCCGAAAAACGGCATTCTGAATCTTGCGTCTGAAAAGTGCTAAAGTAATAAGTAGTATTTAGTGTGAGAATTAGATTATTGCAGAATTATCCCTTTATGTGCCATAGTGCCAATTTAGAAAATAATTTAGTGTATTGTGACTTGCGGTTTTAGGTTGACTAGAAAACCCTAAATATTTGAACGTCGTGTTCTATAAATTACCTCTTTAGAGAAATTTATTTTTACACGTGTAAAGATTAAGAGGAGTAAGACAAAATATTAAAAATTGAACAAAAAGAATTATTTTAAAAACTCGTATTTTATCATGTGATAATTTCACCATTAGGTTGAGAGAATACGAATTCTTAGCGTGTACTGAAACTGCCCAATGTGCAGATTTCTTAGCTTTCATTGAGCGAGGTTAAATACCAAAGCTTTCCTCAGAGAGACTTACCAGATTTTATTGTATCTTTAACATAAATAAAATTCCCCTGTACAAGGCACGATTCTTGTTATTATTATTCCACATGATATATAAAATGAAAATAGCTAGGAATTAGAAACTTGATTGTAAAAATAGCTTAGTGCAGGCATAAGTGAACAAAAGAACCTTTATTGTAAGCGGAATCTTATTCTTTCTGCATGAGAAACCCCTTTTATTTCACAAATACTTTGATTATTGATGAGAATCAATTAATTAAATTCTATAGTGAACTAAGCCAAAAGACGGCGCTTACTATATATATATCAAATTATAATTATATATAAATAGTATAGAGATAATAAGAAAATCATATCTAAATAAGGAGCCGTTCAAAAATTACGTAACACCTACAGGGGGAGGGAATCACCTAGAACGTTAAGCCAATGCTCAACTTATACGCACTTACTATAGAAAAAGCGTTACATATATTTGAACGGCCCCTAAATAGTAAAATAAAATTATATAAAAATAATAGTATATTGTGTACCTAGGAGTAAAAAGACGTGTTTCTCCTTGGTACTACATGATACTTTATGTGACAAAGGTATGATTCAAAAATTTATCACGTCTGACATTTGAGGTTAGGTTGACGCGTTCCATAATTGTACAGGATCTACAGCGAATGCGCATACGCGGAGAACCATTATGATTATCTGATGCAGGCAGCAAGAATCGAGCCCAAACCTTCGAGTTATAAATCTAGAGGGCTGCCATCTGTTATAACCGGCAGTCAAAAGACTCTCGAATTGCGGTCTATATAACCTGTTTGAAATTGTTAAGGAATTTTTCATCGAAAATGACTGAAAAGCGCATCTTATGATTTTGAATAATTTGAAATCTTTTGACATTTCCAAAATTAAGTCGTTAATTCTTCAAATTTTAACGAAGGTAGTGTCTATATACTTCTGGATACCAGCCACGTTCCCGTCCCTTTTCCTGCCAAGACCGTGATATAAACGTATGTTACATAAACGTACGGACTGTGCGGACGTTTAGACTCGGCCATAAATAAAAAGGCTGCGAGTCATCTCGAAAAATTGGCGGATCTGGACAAGGGGATGGACTCGCCGTCCCGAAAATTCGGGAAGACTAGACAAGCTAATGAAAAATATTTGACAACTCGTCCGAATTTCGCGACGACGACAAACTTGATATATTCATCCAAGCGTTTGATATCTCAGTTGGTTAGTGCGTGCGACGTGAGTCAGGCTTATGGTTAGGCAATATCAGGTAGGCAGGCAGGGTTCGAATCCACAGCGATTAAAAAAATTTCAACCGTCTAAGTGTGAGAGCATATTTGTAATTAACAAAAAGTGACCGTGTGTGTAGTTGTGTAATAAATTAAGTGTAAAAATAATCATTTCAGAAATAATTTTTTTCGCGTAACTTTATCACGTCCCACATCGAATTAATTCATTTCACTTCTGCTCTGTTTCTGTAGGGTGCCTCCTCAAATTTCCACCAATTTCCAGTATTTAGCTCCGGAGGAAGGAGGATACGTTGTTATTAAGCACGCTCACTTCCGGCTGTTACGCATTAGCGGTTTAAAAGCGACTTTGCAAATTCAGTGCATCAGATGTAGGGTGGTCGCGATTATATTATGCAAGTTGAATTTCCTTTCTATGGTCTTAGACTGCGATCCTCGTTTTCACGTTGGCTTTGGAGAACTTAAGCCACGGTTAAACTTGGGAACAATAGCTGTCACCTGCAGATGTTAGACTCGCGACTAGAACCTACTATATGTATCCACTATGAACACTCATCCTGCTAGTATTCTGTTTACCAAAATGGTACTCCATCTTTCGTATAATCTTACATAAGTCGATATATACTAATTTTTAATTTCCTGAAAAACTTTACCAGCACATATCTATATGCATTAAGGTGGTGGAACAAGTTATGTTCACTTCGTTGATAAATTTAAAAACTGAAAAACAATAGAATTGCTTTCAATATTCGTATTGCGCAATATGAACCAATTATGGTTCAAGTTTGTTTCAGTACATTTTGTCGCCGTTTCTTTGTTCAAAATTAAACTTTATTTTTCCGGTGCAAATCCCATGAAGTATAATAATACGTATTTCCCATAAGAAAAAAAACATTTCTGTACATTTTATTTAGAATCGTCATGAATAAGTTAATATTTAGGGCAAAAAAGAGAAAAAATTCTCCAATTACCTGAAAAAATATTTTTTGAACAAATTTAACCTTGATTATGATTATGTGAGAAAAAGCCGGCTTTTTGAGAAAAAAATATTTCAAAAAATAGGCCTTTGTTACATAATAAGGCTGGGGTATTGAAAACTTATAAAATATATAAAAGGGCAACCTTCATTTTGATTCTGTTAACAAAAAATCAACTTTTTGAGAAAAAAAAATTATTTAAACAAATTAAATTTGTTTTAATATTGAAAATTAGTCCAAAATATTTATAATTATTTCACTGAACCAACAATAGTCATTATTGTCGAAAAAAAACACGAGAATAAAGTGTTGAAATGCGTTTCATACATAGAATTCTTCTTTGTAAAATCCTCTAGAAGTCCTGTAACATTTCCATACCATTTACTCAAACCCACATAAGTTATTCCAAAAACCTCAAAAAATGTTTTTTTCCCATATATTTTACATGGGCAATTTTGAGTGACCAGCGACACCTGTTAAAATTAAAATTTCGCAAAAACATAAATGTGCAATTTATTTTTTCGCATGTGAAAACGAATGTGGGTATCATTACCCTTTAGCACGAAAAAAAACTTTCCAATGCATTTCTGAACCACCCTATTAGACATATTTTCATTTTGCTATAATGTTATATTGAAAGATTCACAAAATCCTAAACGAGCGTCTAAATAAATTTTTTTTTCAATAATGTTGGCAGAAATTGGTGGAAGGGAATCTCAATTGCGAGAGTAATGCCTTCAGTGAGTTTTCGCGGACACGTGATAAGACTACGATACAAGAAAAGCCGAGGAATTGTAGAGGCGAACCGAGGCTACTAAGCAGGGGATACAGCGAAATGAAGATTAAATCGTTGCAATTTCCGATTCCTAGAAACTATATGAATCAATATTCACGTAAAAAGGTTTTGTTTAGAGAAGCTATTGCCCTTAGTTAGTGAAACAGTCGTTTTAGCTACTAAAGCTTTGTGAAATCGACATTTTATCGTCAGATTGATTATTTAAATATTTCTTGTTTTGTTTCGTTCTATTTCATTTCATTTACCAACACAAAGTGTATTTAAAAAAACACCGATTCAAAACTAAAACACCACACGTGTTATATAAGTTATCAAACAAATATACTCTTGTAGAGAATGTCTCAGTATTTTTATCCGCCTCATCAAATGCGAAGTACAAATAAAAATAATAAGTCGTGAATATTTATCGTGATGATATTTCCGTTTGTGAATATAATTAATAGGAAAATATGCTTCCTTTGATTAAATTGATCGTGCAAATGAAGTAAATGCGACCAAATGAAAGCCGTTTGAAAAGAACTTTCTCCCAACTGAAGTCTTCTTTTTGCGAAATCAGAATACGAATAGTGCCTCGACAGGAATATTTGACATCGCAGGGCCAGGAAACATGGATTTTCCATGAGATTGCTTGACAAAGAAAGCAGTTCATGGTAAGGAGGTATATAATAGCTTCGAAGGAATGGCACTTCACTTCACACCCGACTGGTCGCCTTTATGCAACTTTTCGCACTCGGAAGAACTTTTCTTTCTCTCAAGGATTCGTCGAGACCATTCGGATATTAAGAGATTCGGAGGAAGACTTTGGAGGAAATTAGAAAAGTGGATAGGGATAACGGATATTTGAAAGATTAAAAAAAATGCTTCCTAATTGTTCCAATTTTCTAAAGTTATGGTAAAATTTGTTTACCTATGAAGGAATCTCTGAGAACTCTGAAAAAAGGGCGAAAGTGAAAGCTGAACTAGAGTAAAAATTTGACTTCGACATTTTTTTCGTATAAACATATTTTCAGACTAAATCGGATGTCGATTGGAGAGCTAGTGACATTAAATATATACTAAGAAAGTTTTATCTGGTCCTTTATATTCAAAACTATACAACAGCAAAATTACAGAAATATGAGTGGAAAAACCGGGTGCCCACCACCGTACATTTTTGCATGTATGTGAAGTAAAAATTAATATTTCGCTTGGGGTCTTCGAATCGTCGTTATTTAGCTCAATCCTAAGCAAGTACTATAATCAGAATTTATAGAGCAATTATTTGCAAGAATAATTGACTTCATAGCTTACATACTTCGCGGACAAACCAAGCCCCAATAGCATGGAACGTTCGTTCCAGCGGAACGTTTCAGGGACGTTCCAAAGGGACTTGCCATTATTGTTATTATTATTCATAAATATCGCGTAAAACAGAAGAGGTAGGCCAAAATCAATGTCAATTTATAATATGGAAATTATATTAGTATATGCGGTACTCAAAACTCAAAAATGATATCCATTTTTACATATTTCTCACGGTTTAAGAGATATTTGTTTTTAAAAACAGCAATAAGGGTGAGTTTCCTTCAGGTGCTGGTGGAACGCTCCCAAAGGCGGACATTTTACGCGTCCCGAGAACGCGCCTGGAGCGTTCCGCTGGAACGGTCTGCAGGTGCCCACGGAACGTTCCAGGGAGGTTCCAGAAAGATTTTGTGTTATTTGGGAGGGTACCCGGGTACCTGTCATGAAACAATTAAACTTTGAGTGAATGATTAATTTCTTATCAAATCATTTTATTCATGCACGTAAAATGTGTTGAGTAATACTAGAAGTAATAATTATTTAATAATTTATTGATTAATAATTAATTATGCGTTACATTAGGTGTGCGATAACTCGACATGCAAGTATTGTGCGTCGGGTTGCAGCGTAACCATATATATATATCAATCTCATTGAGTTAGATAATACTATAATATCATGAAGAAGATTTCAAGTGTTTAATATTTTTATCTCTTTTTAGGTTTTCGTGGTCCTTGGCAGAAAGCCTTATGGTTTCGGTAGATTGTCCTTCTATTTTTTTTATCACTCATTTTTTTCGGGCGACGAGAAAAGACAAAACAATACATTTCAATGAGACGAGAATAGATGAGAAAATGCAATGAGATTTCGACGGAATGTCCATGAGATTTCGATGAGATGAGACAAGAAATTTCTGTGGGAGGTCAATGAGATTTTGATGAGGTTCCGGCAAGACGAGACGAGACACTACGAGACGATAAAAGACGAGAAATTTCGATGTAGTGGCGATGAGATTTTGATAAGGCTAGACGAGAAATTTCGGTGAGATTTCGATAGGAAAAGACGAAACGAGACGAGACAAGAAAGTTCGATGTAATGTGGATCAGATTTCGATAAGGTGAGATGAGAAATTTCGATAAGAGATCGATGAGATTTCGATAGGAAGATACGAAACGAGATGAGGAATTTCCATGAGATTTCATTGAGACCAGAGCTGGGCACAAAGTATTTCAAATGCACGCGACAGATTACATGTATTTCACTCCAATGTAATTGAATTACATTTGAGAGAAAGTACGTTTGTTCCAGTTTAATTGAATTAAATTACAAATTACTTGTATGTAATTCTTATTTTCTGCCAAGTACACAAGGTCCAATTATTAATTTATTTCTTTTACAGTCAAAGTAATTTTAATGACTTCAGAATTAGTTTAATCATTAACTCACCAGAAGTGCTTCATAAGAGAGGAGAGGAGAGGAGTGAAGTGGAGTGGAGATCTACGGTGCATAGGACTGCACACCTCTGTGGTTCGTGAGGCTGCGCAGTATACTTGTACTATACTGAAGGCTGCGCAATACAGTTTTGACAGGAATAGCGCAGCGCTGTGCAGTTTCGCGACGCTGATAAATGTGCAGTAGTCTCATATAATACATACAGACGCGCATTGCAGTTCGCTGGTACGCAGCGTTATGCAGTAAAGTTTTGCAGTAAATAGTGCTAGATAGTACACAGTGTAGGTCTGTGGTACTGATGATGTGCAGTAGAGATTTTCAGCACATGTGTCTGCGTAGTTATACGATATGCACTTACGCATGCACAGTAGACTTATAAGACATAAAAGGGTACACAGTACAGGTCCGTTGTACTATGGCTGCACAGTAGAGTTGTTCAGCACTTGCGTCTGCGCTGTGCAATTCTACAACACTTACGGATGCACAGTAGACTTATAAGGCCCATAAAGGTGCGCAGTTCAAGTCCGTGTTACTAGGGCTACGCAGTAGAATTCATCAGCACGTGCAGCTGGGCAGTGCACTTCTACGACACTTACGGACGCTAAGTAGACTTATAGGGCACATAAGAGTGCACAGTACTCTCCTGGGTGATTTGGATGTGCAGTATAGTTTTTTTAGCACATGCGGATCAGCAGTGCACTTCTAAGATACTAGACATGCGCAGTACACTTATAAGGCACCTGCGAGTGCATAGTAATACCAGTGGTGATTTTATTGCGCAACATACTTTTTAACACATGCGGCTGCGCAGTTCATTTCTCCGCCACTTACGGATGCGCAGTAGACTTATAATGGACATCCGGGCGCACAGTAGATGTCCGTGTAACTTAGACTGCGCAGTGAAGTTATATGGCTAGGATTGGGCAGTATGTATTCAAGAAGTCTACTGTGCAGCCATATTAACACGGACCTGTACTGTGCACATTTATGTGCCTCATAAGTCTACTGCGCATTTTTAAGTGGAGTAGAAATGCGTTGCGCAGCTGCATGTTCTAAAGAACCCTACTGCATAGCCAAAGTATCGCGGGACTGTATTGCACACCGTAAGTTTCGTAGAACTCCACTGCGCAGACGCATGTGCTGAAAAAATCTACTGCGCAGCCACAGTACTACGGACATTTACTGTGACCCTCATGTACCTCATAACTCTACTGCGCATCCTTATGCGTCGTAGAAGTCCACTGCGCAGCGGCACGGGTGAAAGAACTTTACTGTGCAGTCAGAATGACACACGACTTCACTGCGCACCCTTATTTGCGATATAAGCGTACTAAACATCCTTAACTATCGCAGAAGTTCACTGGGCAGCTGGATGTGCTAATAAAACTCTACTGTGCAACCCAAGTAACACATGCTGAACTGCGCACCCTCATGTACCTCATAAATCTTCTGCACATCCACAAGCACCGCAGAACTGCACTGCGCAACCGCATGCGCTAAGGAACTCCACTGCGCTGTTATATTATCATACACCTGTACTGCGCACCGATATGTGCTTTATAAGTCTACTGAGCATCCGAAAATGTCGTAGAACTGTAGTGCCCTGCTGCATGCGCTGAAAACCACTACTGCACATTCATAGTATCACGTAACTCTACTGGACACCCTTATGCCTCTCAAGTCTACTGTGCATCCGTTGGTGTCGTAGAACTGCTCCGCGCAGCTGCATGCGTTGAAAAACTCTACTGCGCAACCTGAGTAACGCGTAACTGTACTGCGCACAATTATGTGCCATATAAGCATACTGCGCAACTCACGGTGTCATATAACTCCACAGCGCACCCCTACGTACTGTAAAAGTTTTCAGCGCAATCATGGTTACTACATAAGTGTACTGCGCAACCGCATATGCCATGAAAGTCGACCGCGCATCCATAAGTGTCGTAGAACATCACTGCGCAGCTCTATTTACTTCATAACTGTACTGCGCAATCCTGTGCAACAAGGAACATACTCTACGGGCATGTATTCATTTGAATAATGCGCACCCCTAAGTGTTGTACAACTTCACTGTGCAGCTCCACCTACTGTATAAGTCTTCTGCGCATCCCTATGTACCACATAGCTGTACTGCACAGTTTTAAGCACATCAGAAGTCTCCAGCGTAGCCTCAATTACTATAAAAATGTACTCCGCAAACCATTCACTGCTGAATACTACAACGCAGTTCACAACCCCCACCCCACCTCTTCATACCTCTCGGCAAATTAACTTGGAAGTAATTTTAATTACTTGGCTGTATAATTGAAATAAATTAATAATTGGACCTCATATATCTCGCAGAAAATAAAAATTACATACGAGTAATTTGTAATTTGGTTCAATTACATTGGATAATTCACAAAACCTCTAAATGTAATTTAAATACTAATTGAAATACATGTAAATTCTTGTAAAGATACTTGAATTGTATTTTTCGCAAATTAATTCCCAGTTCTGAATGAGGCAAGGCGATAAATTTAGATTAAAATTTGATGAGATTTCAATGAGATGAGACGAGACAAGGCGAGATGATATAAAAAATTTCGATCAGAAGAGACGAGACGAGGCGAGAAATTTCGATAAGATTTCGATGGGACGAGACGAGACAAGATGAGAGGAAAGGCAGGGAAATGAGGCCGATAATTCATTCAATCGTATTTTTTCCAAATAATTTTAGTCAAATTAGTCTATATATTTTCTTACCACTTATTCCATATGTATATCTCATTCTATCTATTTCTGCCCTTATTTATTTAAAGCCCTTTTATTCTATCCATTTCGGTACAAATGTATTCTCAACCTATATCCATTTCTGCTAATTCTATTACTATTTTCCGAAAAATTTTCTTTTCATTAGTGATTTCGATTTCATTAAAATTTTGATAAGAGACATTGTTCTCCTTGCACGAAAGCATGAAATACTGCTTTAAATTAATTATATATTGCATTAAAGTACAAGTAAAAGTTCTCGACGGTCTTTCCGATTTCAGAAATAATCTGTCAAACAATATAAAATACCTTCATTATAAAAAATTGAAAATCTGGCGTTTACACACGCGAGTAACTAGCAAGAAAAAGAAAATGAAAATGAGGAAGGGCAGCCGTCAGTGTTGCGAATTTAACGAAGCTGCCGAGATATTTAAAACGGGGAAAGAACATTAAAAAGTGGCAGAGTAAGAGGTAAGCCTGCGAACTTTTGGACGACACTGCAAAGCTCGACCGAGGCGAGCATCCTGTAAAAGTGCATTTAATAATAAAGTCTACGAGCTCGGAAGTTTTACATTTCAGCCAGCGAGAATTTAGCGCCTCTTCTCATTCTCAACTTTTTTCCAACCAGACGGATGCAATGCAATGGCTGCATCTGCGCTTATTATACAAGTCTGATAATATGGCCCTCCGACAACCCGACAAATGAGCGTGCATGTCAAATTAGTGATTTTCACCGAAGTTTGCAGGGATTCTAAAAGCTGGGACGAAAAAATTGTTCACTTCGGGAAAAACTTTTTCCTATTTTAATTCAACTAAGTTACTTGTATGCAATCTTTGAATTCGAATGGTCAACGAACTATTCAACAAAGTGAGGAAAAGTTAGATTAGAAATGAAAATTATAATATTCAATGAGATTTCTAGGCTTCAGGCTGTTAGGTTACGTTCATTAAAATAAGTGAGCACGTCGAGGAATATCGGAGGCTTTTTCTTTAATGTTTTACGTTTGAAATTTCAAAGGTTTTTCAGCTAGCTCAGCAAACAAGAGTGTAGATATTTCAAATCAAACTTATGTCCCATATAATATAGGGTCTAAAAATAATTTAAAAAATCAGATATTCTGTAAATTAGTGAAATTTCATATGATAATTATCACATAAAAATTAGCAATTTCATTGGTTAGAGGCCGTTTAAAAAATACGTTACGCTTTTCTCTGGTAATGTTGTCATTATTAATGTAATTTCATGAATATTTTTAAGTAAAATATTACAACTGTAAAAAATCCATAGGTAAGAGGGTTCGAACCGTCGACAGATCTTGTGAGAAATTTCTCATCTTTGTCTCAAGTGTTTAATATTTTTATCTCTTTTCAGGTTCAGACGGTTACAGTTAGCTGAAATCTTATATTTTTTCATGCAATTTGGCTGACAGCCATTGATCAAGATTTCGCGAAGTTAGACAGTGTCGAACGAAAACAAAAATATTTTGTAAAATATTTTTTAGACTATTTGAACCAAAACAGGCTTTTCTTGTTCATTTTTTTTACAATTAACCTTTTTGTAAATAAAATTCACACATTTTTCCGGTCGAACTAAATGTATGTGGAGTACGTGTCTGGAAAACTAATTTGCATTTTTTTTTAAATTATACTATCCATTAGGTTAGTAAGTTAAGTGGACAAAAAAATGTTATATAAAAAAGTCTGTCTTCAAACCTTCTAAAGGACATATTTTTTATAAATAATGTTTATGTCTTGAAAAACTTGCTTATATAATTAACTGCCAACTCTTGAAACAAGTACCCTGGAAATTTATAATCAGAGGGATTTTCTCGATATTTTAAGCTGACGTTGCCCTTCAGACCTCTCACTGCAGACAGAAGTATTAATTTTCTATGCACAGTAAACTCACATCCAACGCTTTTTAATTTAGCAATTTTGACTTCAAATTCGGATTCAGCGACCCAAAACATCCCCTCAGTCAGCACCATGTCAATCCGAGCTTTGTACATATTTTAATTGTAGGTTAGTTATTTTGAAATTGACAATTTGTAATTCAAATTCGGATTCAGCGACCCAAATGAAACCCTTAGTCAGTATATTGTGAAAAAAGTTCGAGTATTGTAAATTTTTTTAATTATAGGTCAGCTGTTTTGAAATTGGAAATTTTGACTTCATGTTTTGATTTAGCAGCCTAAAAAATCCGTGATCACAGAATGACGAAAAAGGTTGCCAAACTTTAAACGCGTTTTTTTTGTCGCCTAGCACATTTTCAAATATTTTCATACCTTTATTTTAAGTTGTTTAATATTTCAATGGTACTAAATATTTTCCTAAGTGAACGACTGGATTCTTTCAGTTGATATTGTATTTAACAACATATTTATTTAAACTAAACGAGGTATTGAAACAAATCACACCAACTTTTAATAATAAAAGATGTATTTATTTCAGTTGAATGGATACGCATTCATCTTAGTGAAATATTTGGAATAGTCTTCTACGTATTCTACATTGAAAGAAACATTTCTTTCCGCCAAATTAATAGAGCTTGATTTATACAAATAATTATTCCGTTAAAATAAATGTTTATTTGTTATGAATAATTTAATTCTGATAATCAAATGAAATATTTTCTTTAACTAAAGAAATAAATATTTATGTAAACACAATATTTTGTTCATCTAATAAAATGTTTCATCGGTATAAATGCATGAACTCGTTGTATGAAATAAATATATTTTTAACTTAAATAATATTCCTTCAAATTTAATCATTATTTCTTTCATTTAAATAAATGAAGGGCCACACTACATACGGGCGTAAGTGCCAAAACCCGAATTTTACAGGAGAAACAAAAAACTGTCTAACTTTCACGCAATTAATTTGAAACAAAAAAATGCGAAAAAGGTTCGAGGTACTGATAGGCTTTATTGAAACCTGAAACGAACATCCTGAAAGAATCATCCATCTCCGAGAAAACCTTTGACAAAGGAACGGCGCGTCCAAAAAAACTCAAATTTTGACACCTAAACAGTTGCGTTACTGTTTCATTTTTAAGTAAAAAAAAAACACAAGAAATTACTTTCGAGCTATTACCTAACTCTATCAAACCGCGAGAGGAACTTCCTGAATAAAAGAATCAGAAAATATGGACACACAAAGAGTTGCGTAACTTTTTTATTTTTTGAATTAATAAAGAAACAAAAAAGTGCTTTTGAGCTATTACTCAGCTCTATTGAATGGTGAAAAGAACAGGATAAAAGATAAAATTACTTTATAGACAAAAATACCAAACATGGATTTTGACCCACTTCTAACTCTAACTGGACCATAATGTTCTACAGAAATATGAGTTAGGTTAAAAAAATATTTTGGGCCAATAAAACGCATTTCCAAAATTTGACACTTACGCCCGTATGCAGTGTGGCCCTTCAAACCTGAAGACTTACTTCCAATATTGGCACATTAATAGATGCATTATGCGCCCTGATAAATGCAAGAAATCGAACTTATTGAATCAAATAAATATTTCTTCGAAGGATTAATCAGATTTCAACGAATCTTTTGAGTCAAGGAAATTATTTCCTTGAATGTAAGAAATATTTATTTTAAACAAGAAAATAGAGACGAAGAATTAATTTCTTAAAATCAATAAAATATATATGTCTGGTTCAAATAAAAATTACTACCGTTAAAGAAAATTTTTTTGAGGCTGAGAGATAGGATGTAAGTAACTGCATTTATTTGGTTTCAAATTTTTTTTCCATTGCCGATTTAATCAAATTTTTAATTGCTAAAAATAAGCCTTGATGTCAATAAGAATAGGAGGTGAGCGTTTTTTCTTTTACTATTTTAATTCTATTATCATTTCTACATATAATGTATACGATTGCACCCTATTGCTCAAGGCACGCCTCCTATTCTTATTCATAGCAAAGCCTTATTTTCAGCAAAAAAAATAAAATCGAGGAGCAAAACTTATCGTAACTTAAAGAAATGAATAAAAACACAAAATTGCACAAAAAACGATATTAAATTACTAACTTACATGCTTTTCGGGTATAGTATAGATATATAATTATTTTAAAGTACTATAAGAATCTTTAAACTATAACAAATATTCATTTTTGATGTAGTTTGAAATTCAAGGTCTTTTTCTATGATCCAGTATAAATATTTTTGATTAATTTATTTTGGAAAATATTCTTTTTATGTTGTAGAAGAAATTCTCTGTATAATATTCCAGGGAAAACAAATTTTAAGATCCATTTCAGACCATTAATTCTAATAGAATTACCAATTTTCATATTCTAAGTCAGATAATAACTTCAGACAAGGTTTGTTTTATCAAATGTAGGGCTCACTCCTCAATAAGTAACAAATGATTTTAGGGCTATAATAATTTGTTAGCTTTTAATTGGTATTTTTTCAAAATCTAAAGCAAGAAAATTAATTTTCAGACCTACAACGGCCCAGCGGAACTCCTCAACAATTTTTTTTTTTAATAAAAGAAAATTTATGAATGTATTTTTCCACCAAAAGAAAGAAACTTAGGGGATAGCGTTTGCGAAATTCAAAAACTTAAATTTGTATGGGGCACCCTAATGCAGATAAATGCATTTCACTTTTTTCCAACTTGAAAATAATCTTTCTCGGCAAGAAATGTTTCGTCATTGTCTTCATATTGAATTTATTATTTTGAATCCTATTAATTGGTAAGTAAGTTGACAAATTGTGGAGGATCTCTATTCTGAATCCCATTTCCGTCATATATCAACAAAGTTTGTTGGATTCTCTCGGGTTAAGTTCCCTTAACTGAGAACTAGATTCAACTTTGTCATTATCTCCAGAAACGGAAAGTGCGTATGTACCGAGCTATCTGCCAGGTGCACTGTTGGCTAAGTCCTCGTCTTCTCTGAGAACCTAATTGTGATTAGAACGACTTAGGTGTGCCAGTAAATATGGACTTGCTGCTTTTACACCGGCTTGAGCTGGATTACACTGACTTCGTTGTTGGATACCTATGTAAAGCAATTGAGACGCTATTATTCATAAGAGAATAGGTATCCATTAGACGTTTAAATGCTCTTAGGTCCAACCAATATGGACTCCAATTTTCAATAATTATCCATTGCTCCCATTTGAACTCCCACTGACAACGCTATTATAATGATAGTACGGTGGTCAATTTCATAAGTAAAAACATAATTTTTCAAAATCAAATCGTAGAGTGCTTTGAGTGGGTTTTTTTATTAAACATTGAATTAGATTGTTAGTTTTAATTAATCGGTATAATGTCAAAAAATTTATTCAAATGTAACTTGATATTTGAACCTTATATGTAACTGAAAAAACATTTAGGGGAAACTCGGTACGTTTGTGACACTTTGACATTTTGAATTTTTATCGTCAAGAGGGAAAACTAATATTAAAATTGATTTACGCATCTCAATACTGTAGAATTTGATAATCGTATTTATTTATTGAAGGAAATTTATGAAATGTTGTATCAATATAAAAAATAAAAATATTTCAATTTTTGGGGTTACGGAAGTACTTGTAAAAGTAAAAAAAACTTGTACAAATTTGCAATTTGTAATTTTTCAAATTGTAAATTAAGTAATGTTATTACAATTGATTTTTATTACACTTTTCAATAACTTTTTGTAGTAAATTATAAATGAATTTACCTTTTAGATAAAGTATGAAAAATGATAACACAGTGAAGTTTATATTTCTTACTAGATGTTATAATATTGTTACTAATATTTTGTAGAACAAAAAATAGCCCAGATGATTGGAACTGTCAGGAACATTAGAGTAGGTGGGTCTTATATTTTGGCGGTCGCTGAATTCGAATCCGTTGCCCGTTTGGTCCCATCAGGTCAGGGTCAAAGTCAATTCAAGGTCAAACCTACGTGTTTTGAATCAATGATGGATTGGCGTGTGGTAGCGAAGGAATCATGTTCAGTCATGTTAAAGTCAACGAAAATGAACAAGGCAGTTTATCACCGTGATCCTTAACTTCTAAATACCTTGTATTGATTTAATTCGGGATGCGAGTCCCCTAGCCTGTCCAATACAGCACTCCTTTTGTGCCCAAAAAAAGGTTTTGGTTGTTTTGGAAAATTGGCAAAGATGTAGCCTCCGGAAGCTACGACCACGATCGTTCACCGAACGATAGATCCTAACGCGACCGGACGTAATACGTCATTCGACTCGTTACTTCCCACAATACCAGAAGGCAATCGAGTCGGGAGATCACTGAACAAGTATTACAAAATTAAAGAAACACTGATTTTGAATTAAAGGACTCAAATACCCGAATTGTCTCGAATGAAGCACAATTGATTTTAAATCATTGCACGCACCGAAGTGGCTACAGTAGCCTACATATTGAGTGAAACTGAACAGAGCTGAAAAAGGGTTCGAGCCTGCTCAACAAAAGAAGCCTCACGCTACCACCTGAGTTTCCACACAACGAAAAGCTAGTGCTCGAAACTCAAAAACAGAGGGAAAACTTTAAGGAGAATAAGCATTGGGCGGAGACCATATTATGATCAATGAAACCAGAAGGTCAATCAAAAGAGGAACAATAACAACAAACAAATTATTAACACTACGAAATTCATCGCTAACCAAATAAGTCAGGGTACCTATAGGTTTTCGGGGTCGCTGAATTCGAATCCGTGGTCAAAGTCAGTTCAAGGTCAAATTTACCAAATTCATCGCTAACCAATTAAGTCAGGGTAACTACAGGTTTTCGGGGTCGCTGAATTCAAATCCGCTGTCCGTTTAGTCCCATCAGATCAGCGTCAAGGTCACTTTAAGGTCAAACTTACCAAATTTATCGCTCACCAAATAAGTCAGGGTACATATAGGTTTTCAGGGTCGCTGAATTCGAACCCGTTGTCCATTTGGTCTCATCAGTTCAAAGTAAAGGTCAATTCAAGGTATCCTGACTTAATTGGTTAGCGATGAATTTGGTAAGTTTTACCTTAAACTGACCTTGACCCTGACCTGATGGGACCAAAGGGATCAATGGGTTTACATTTTATGGTCCTGTGTTATCGATTCCGATCACGTCCAACAAGTACCGTTCATACCAATCTTTTTTTATAAAAAAAGAGCCTGGCGGAATAATTAAAGACTGAATCCATATCAAATCATTTAGGCTTACGGGTGACATATTCAGGATCGAATTTCCAATGAAATATATTTTTGCACATGGAAAATAAGAAGACACGTATTTTTATAAATTAACAGAGCGACATTTTTTACGAATATTTAAAAATTTTAAGGATGAAATGAGTTTTTTTTACAAATTTTACTTCAAGGACCGTGCCATTTTTGGAATTTCTGAGATATTGAGGTTTTTTATATTTTGCTTTTTTTTCGTTTATCCAGTTTTTTTGCACTATTTTAAAATCCACAAAATCACGAACCTAAAAATGGTAGTTATTTTGATTTTTTGGAAAAAAAAGAAGGAAGATATTCTCAAAAACTCCACCTTTGTTCCTGACATTTTTTGAAAAATGGGTACTAATATAGTCTACTTACCATAAATTTTACATTTGATACTTTTTTGTTCTTCGGGAGAAAACAATTATTTTTTGTTTCAAAACCTTGCCCTTTTTGCAATTTTTGAGATTTTAAGATCTTTCTGGTTCAAGATCCAAATACTTGTTTTGAGGTTTATTGGAATCAAAAAGAAATGATTAATTAATTTAAAAGAATATTAAATTAAAAATAGAACTATTTGGTACAAAGATTTCATGCATTTAAGCCAATAAAGCATATCTATTTAGATGAACAAAATACTCTTTTTATGTGAATAAGTGTCATTTATTGTACTTTACTGTTATGCTTCACTACAACCCTGGTTTAGAGTGAAAATTAATTTGATTGAAACAAGCTCATTCTTTATTCAGACCAATCTCGTTTGAAATAGTACTTATACTTATCAAAGAAGTCTGGGAAAAGAGCCACAGTTGGAAAAATCAGAAAACTTGAGCTTTTTGCTCATTGAGATTGTGAAAAGAAATGCAGATTCTAGCTTTCTGCAAGTTTGTAAAGAAGAGAATCGAAAGTAGAGAATTAGACACCACCCCACGTAAAAGCATCCTCGATTGCAAAAGTTCGCTTTTACTGCCGACTCTGCTTGGAACGAAGCATTTTGTTGAAGAGCGGAGAGAAAAGGGATTGCAAATCGAAAATTCAGGAAGAGTTGTTGAAACAGTAAAAATAAAGAAGAAGAGAAAAAGCGAAGAAAAAGCAAAAAACCTTGTCAGAGCGTTGCAGTGTCTTCGTTTCTAAGTGCACTCGAGAGTTTCCTTCCGTTACGGTCGTTTAAGAAAATCAAATTCTTACTGCCACGTCTCTGCCACAAATCACCAGTTCCAATTCATCGATCTTTCTGAATTGACGGCGAGATTATACGCAAACATTGCACGGAGAAAAATGGTTAGTCAGCCTGAAAATCTAGAGTGTCAGACTGACTATATTTCAGTTTCAACTATGGGAC
>JAABKJ010003619.1:0-25688 GCA_011634705.1 Andricus grossulariae | reverse complement strand
CCAGAGCCCTCACCCTTGAACCCTACAGCTGGACGCCAGCCTTAGGTACCTACAGCGGGAAGCCGGCCATAGGTCTTCACGAGCAAGCCATTGCAGTGACCAATCAGTCGAATACGCAATCTACAGGAAATTCTCTATCTCTCGTTCTTCGGGAATCTCCAGCTGGAGGCCAGTCAGAGGCCGCCCGAGAGAAAAATCTTCGTCACCCTTTTCGGGGGACGAGCTGAAACTTCGACGAATACGAACTCCGACTCTGTAAAAACATAAATGCAGCAAGAAGATCTTGAATAAAATCAAACTAAATTCTAAAATATTTTGTTGTTCTCCAAATTCTCCCCCCTCTTTTCTCCGCTAACATGCTAGCTGGCATACCAGCCTGCCCGTTTCCGCCGAGACAGCTGGCATACCAGCCTGCCCGTTTCCGCCGAGACAGCTGGCATACCAGCCCTCTCGGCAGAATCTCTTACTTACTTCATTCCTTTCCTCTGAACAAACAAACTAGGTATCCGCTAACACAATTCTTTTCAGGAGAAAAAGAAATAAAAAACGCCCGCTCAACTTGCTGTCTCTTTCTATCTTACGAGATAGACACATCACACCTTCCTTCCACCTCCCTCGACATCTATCCTCTCACTCCCTCCTATGGTTCCACCACCTCTGCTGTCTCTTGTTATCTAATGAGATAAATCCTTCTCGCTCTATCTTAGTAGATAAAAATCAATTATCCCTGAAGACTGTACTTCTTACTATTAACCAACAAATACCACTCAAAAGTAAGGAGCATATCACAGTTAAATTTTAAAAATAGTTAATTGAACATGTTTAAAAAGCTTAAATGTGCAATTTATAAATAAAAATTGTCGAATTTGACACTTGAAATTATTTGTAATATGTTTTGTTAAGAGTTCACCACTTGATTAAAAATTAACCTTCCTTGCAGCACAATTTTGTTAAAATAGTATATTGTGTATCGAGGGCGTAAAGAAGGCTATTTTGAAGAGTGTGAAATTACTGCCTGAGCGAAGCGAGAGCGGCAGTCACACGAGGCAAAATAGCTTTACGCCCTTTATACACACCATACTTGTTGTCCTCCTCCTTGAAAACAAGCATTTGAAGCAGATAGAGGATGTTTAGTGTACTTGACAATTTTAGATTACAGGTGAAAGGAAGAAATAGCGTACTATGCAGAAGGGAGACTGTCGGGTCTAGCAATACAATTTTTTCAAAGTTAAAGATCAATTTCTCCATATTCTCACTTTCGGGGTGCAGTGTATGCATAGCGGGCGTAAAGTTTCATGTTGGCCCAGCGGCGAAGTACGCATGTGCGAACGTCACTGGGCTGGAAGCGGCCACATTACGCCTGCTTCACGTGCATGAAACGGCACGTTTTCAAGGGGGGTCGGACAAAAAGTTATTTTTTTTTGTTTGAAGATTTTTCTTTTCAATAGAAGATTTAGATCTTTGGTTGAAAACTCTACTATTTTTTTGGAAAATCGTTGATTTTAGTGAAATATTTCTTTTTTTATCTGAAAATTGAACTCTATTATTGCAGGTAGAGAATTTATCTTTTTTATTTTAATTTAGTTGGAAATTGATGTATTTTGTTGGAAATCCATCTGTTTCGCGTAAATGTAGCTTAGTCAGAGTAAGTCGACGAAATATAATGTAATTCAGTTTAATCACATTTAATCCATATAATCTTAGATAATCCAGAGTAATCCTGTCTAGTCCGCATCGACAACTATAATTTGATGATTGTGAATTCTCTTTTGTTAAAGCTCCTTCGGCTATAACGAACACATTCTCATCACGTATTTCGTGCTTCGCACTTGATTTCATCCAGAATCTGAACTTTTCTGCATTATGTTCAACACTTTTATATCAAATGTATATTACATTTACTTATATACCTCGGCCTGAAATTGCTTATTCAGATATGACAAAATAAACTTCAAATTTTTATCATGAATAATTTATTATTTGTTTCTTATTTTTTATTAATTTTTATTCCCAGCTATCCTGAAATTCGCGTGGGTTTTCCATAAATTTAGTTTGTTTATTTTTAATTTTACTTTTTACAATTTAAACCAAAAATGCGCATCCTATAGTAAAGTGGTGTGGAGTCAATTTTTAGATATAATGTAGGCAACAATTTTTGTTAAATAAAATGTTATTGTAGCTTGTGCCCTTTTTCCGAAAATGTAATTTTTTATTTTTAATATATCTTTATAAGAAGAGTTTAGAACAAATTTGTTTTTTATCTCCTGTGTCTTTTTCCCAAAAGTTCATTTTTTTTAATTTTTAATCTTGTTTTCTGCGATTGAAAAAAAATCGAGTCGTTCTATCTAAACATTATCAATGACGAATTTTTAGATCCTTTTTGATATCTTGTGCCGTTTTCCGAAAAATCTATTTTTTTTTTAGTTTTTAATGTTATTCTTCACAATCAGAACAAAAACTGCGCGTCCTATCAAAAAATTATTAATAAAAGGTTTGTAGCTCTGTTTTTGGATATGCAACTTTTTTTATTTCATTTTTTCATAGTTTGTGTCTTTTTGTCCAATCATTAAATTTTATTATTAACAGATTTTTAGTTTTTTTTTTGAACGCACAATTTTTTATTTTTCGTTACTTTTTTGTGCGATCAAAATTTGAATTTTCGATTTTCAAGTTATTATAACAATCTTGTAGGGTGTTGAAAAGCAATGTTCTTCTCTTCTTGAATTTTTTTCATATCGTGCGTTGTTTGGCTTAAAATGTTCATTTTCGTTTGTGTTTTTACATTCTCATCAGAAGGTATTAGATTTGTCTCAAATTTGACCCCCTCCTCTCTTGTCAATCGTCCACGTTTTGAGACATTCTGAACCCAAAAAAAACAGGTTTTCGAGAATGTGTCTGTCTGTATGTGAGTATGTATATATGTATGTATTGTGACGGGGTAATTTTTACCCTGCACAAATACATCTAAAAACAATAAAATTCAGCTTCAAAATCATTTTACTGGGGACATGAGTTTGGAATCACGGCTCAAATTCACGGGCTGTCTGCGAAGAGTGCCTCATTAGCCGAGAATATAAGAGTTCTACGTTTAGTTTTCAAAAGAATTCTGGTCTTTATTGTGATTTCATTTATTATATTAAATGTTAAAGATTGCTAACGTCAATAACAACTTAAACTCTGGATGAGAGATTAGCCTAGAAGATGAGAGTTCGAAGGCTAATATCACATCACAACGTCATGATTCATTTTCTATTATTATTAGTAAATTGCCGTATTTATTCTGATTCCTTCGTATTTTGTTTGTTATTCCATATTCAACTCGGGTGGAAGGGTTTATCGACCCCTCCCCCATCCCACACAACAATAATAACTGTCAGAACCTGTGAGGTTGGCTGCATTGGATGTCTGCTGTCACCAGGGACTACGAAGAGGAGATTTCCCTGGCGCATGCGTAGTGGATGGGATTCCCACACGTGCAAGAGCGTTCGAAAAAACAGGAGCAAGTGGCCATGGATAATCTGCGTGCTGACCCAAGTCAGCCCCACCCCTGGACCATCGACTAGCGGCAGGCGACGAAATCTTGCGTGGCAGCTAGCGCATGCTGACTGTGCGCCACCATGCTGCGGGAAGCCGAACCTGGCAGTTGTCCTTTTCTTTCGACCGTCCTCTCACTTAGTAATTCTACGCTCTTACGCGAGTGGCGCTCCGACTCTTATGAGAGAAAACGGAGCCGGCACTCTGACAAGTCATAAAATAAGAACAAAATAAATACCATAAGAGAGGAAAATGAGAAGACGATCGCGTGGAGAAAAGCTACTGCCAGGTGGGTTCCTATTTATTTCTCTCGGTAACTAAAAATCACTTCTTCCATTTCAAAGACGTGTGCTGAACTGGAAGGCACACGCCGTTGAAATTGGTTAGTTGCTGACCTCGGGCAAGGTCATTCTTTTCCGACTCGAGCTCGCCCTTATAATAATTTGAATTATTGTGTAATTTCTAGGTCATCATGGACCCCCGTTCGTGCTGTGTAATTCTGAGATCCGTTTAAATTCTTAAAACAAAAAAATAGTAATTAGTAATCTAAACTGTCAAGTGGTCTCTCGGACCACTCGATAATTAGAAAATGTATGGTTGTCAAAATGGCGTTACTCGTAATACTGTGTGAGAGATCGGTCTTCTAGAAAATAACACTGGTTGAGTGGGGGGAGGCCAACTTATTGAAATGTCTTATATTTGATGATTCGTGACGTGAGTACGAACAAAGTAATTATATCTAAAGTTACAATGAAGGTGTGTAAATTAAACTTATTTCAACACTCTGCATTATTCCTTACCGGCCCACTCTACTGAAGCTATCGGGCAAGCTATCGATAAACTAAATTGAAATACTCTTAAAATTTTGAAGAGAATTAAATGACATTTTGCATTTTGATAGTTTTGTCGGTAGGAAAACTATCTGGCGCCCTTCAGAAAATTCATGGACTCATTCTGAGTCCACATAAAATAATAAATAAGCGTAAAATTATAGGAAATAAAGTAATCGGCTCAAAAGCAGGTTATAGTATGTATGTGTGTATTTTTGTAGATTTTTATATTGTTAGCATGATTACTTTCGAAAGAATTGACAGATTGGATGGGGCTTTGGTATACTCTTCAAATGTCCTAAAATGAAGGTCAAGTTCGTTAGCCAGCCATTTTGGATGAAAATTCTATGTTCGGATGTTCGTAGTACTCAAAAAGACAAGCAATTCATCCCAATGACTTTTTTTGATAAAACAAGAATTACTGGAGTTATAGCATTTACAACATTCCAAAAAACAAACAAAATGAACATTTTAAGCCAAACAACGCACGATATAAAAAACGTCAAGAAGAGAACAATGTTTATTTTTTAACACCCTACGATGTTGTTATAAGACTTTGATTTTCTTACAAAATCGTAATTTCAAATTTTTATCGCACAAAAAAGTAATGAAAAATCAAAAATTCCATTTTGCGGTCAAACTATACAACATACGGAAAACGATGAATAGATAAAGATTGTGCACTCAAAAAAGATTGACAAATTTGTTAATAATCACTCTTTGAAGGGATGCGTAGTTTTTGTTTCATTTGTAAAAAACGGAAATCTTGAAAAATAACATTGACAATAAAATTTTTTTTTGGAAAAACGATGCAAGGGACGAAAAATAATTAATAGACAAAAGTGGTCCAACAAAAAAAAAACTACAAATTTTTTATAAGCTTTTGTCATAAAAATATATTTAAAATAAAAAATTACCCTTTTGGAAAAACGATACACGCTATAATAACATTTTATCTAACAAAATTTTTCGCTTCAATTACATTTACAAATTTTCTTATGTTAGAACCACTTTATGCTAGGATGCATATTCTTGGTTCAAATCGTAAAAAATAACATTGAACATAAACAAATTAAATTTATGGGAGAAACGACACAAGTTGCAATAAAACACATAATAGCAACATTGTTTTTTTAGAGGATGCGCACTTTTTTTAATTATGAAAACCAGACAAGGAAAATACGTCTGTTTTGAATATCGATGCATATTATGAATTGTAATAATATATATTTATTGGAATGATATAACATATTCACGGTAGCTGAGAATAAAATTAAATGCGAAATCAGGAAAAATATTAAAGTAATCATGACGTAATCATATGTGATGAGAATGTCTTCGTTAAAGCCGAAAGAGCTTTAAAAAAAGAGGATTCACAATCACCAAATTACAGTTGTCGATGATTTGACCTTTAATTTTAAAAGGTCTGTGCACAAATGTGGAGGAAATACAAAGACCGAGCGCGTACCGCGAGGTAAATGCAGTATCGAGCGCGAAGCGCCAGATAAATATATGATCGAGCGCGAAGCGCAAGAACCAACAGTCGCGCGCCCAAACTTCCGAGCGAAGGATAAATTGTTCGCATTTTGGAATACTACGAAGAGCTGTGCATGGAATTTTCAAATTCTAAATAAGTGCTCTAAAAAATGTTGAAAATGCTCTAACTTTTTGAATTTGCATCCAAAATGGCTGGGTAACGAACTCGGCCTACACTTTAGGGCAGTCAAAGACTATATCAAAAAAAGGGGGGGGGGGGAAGGTGAATTCAATTTTACGCAAATCTAATACCTTCTCTGATGAGAATGTAAACATTTTTTAAACTTCAAAAATATATTAAAAGAAAAAAAATCCTGAAAGCTTGGTGAGACCTCGTGCTATTTTTATTTCACAGACTAGGTTAATTTTACTTCACTTGAAATATGAAACTATCTATTTTCTTAGTAGAAGGACAGCGTACAAGGTCTGTTCAATCCTTCTTCCGCGAAGTTGCCACTCATTGAAAATTTTCGTAATTCTGTATGTTTTCTGGGTCATATTCACCGATAGTGATAATTACATATAGCAGTGAATATGTTCCAAATTTGTCAGTCATCATTTACGAAATCAACCTGAAAAAATGAAGATCCTTATCAGCACTTTGCTTCTTACGATCCTGATTTTTCAAAATTTTGGTGGTAAGTGTAACCAGTATAACAAAAATCTCCATATAAATATAAAATATTACATATTCTAACGATCCAAGCTTTTAAATGATTAGATATCATTGAAAATATGGGCTCATTGAACCCTTCTAAATTAAGATTTATTAGACTCAAAAGCATGTTGACTTACGAGTTATCAAATTTTTAAAGTCTTTATTTTTAAGCTTCAAAATCGTTAATCTTCTAATTTCATGCTCTTTAAATTTTCGATACTACATTTTATTCTATTCCTATGGCTTTTGTTGATTAATCATTGAATTTTAAACACTCGAAATTTTAAGTTACTTAATTCTGACCATACTAAAATTAAAATTATTTAGTATTTAATTCCTAACTTCAAAACTTTTAATTAGTCTTTTGACCAATTCTATCAAAAAAATTTCAATATGAAATATAAAAATTTGGAAAATTGCTTCATTATATAAACTATTAATAAAAGTTTATAGTTAATTCGTGAAATTGAGTCAAAGTGTCAGGTATTCAGTTTGAAACAAAAATGTAATATTTCAAGTACGGTCAGTTTTTCTTGCATAGTTCTGAATTTCACAAATATAAAAAAATTGTTCACCAAAAGAAGGTTTCAAAGAACGTGCTTTCAAAAGTTCTCTACTTTTATATAGCAAAAACTAAAAGCAACCATATATAAAGTTAGAAAACCAACTGTTTTGGAGAAAAATCGTCTTTTTTCTTCGGTAATTTTTCGGTAATAATTTTTATTAAAATTTTATCGGTTGAAGTTTATTATTTTGTTTGCAATTTTTTCTTTTCTTTGTTTATGTTTAATTTTTCGCTAAAAACTGATCTTTTTTATTTGAGAAATTACATCATTTGTTGAAAATTCGACCTGTTTTCTTGAAATTCAACGGCTTTTAATTTAAAATAATTTTTGGTTCAAATATCAACTATTACATTGTACGTTGTTTGTTGAAGATTCACGTCTCAGGCTTAAAGTAAACTATTTTGATGGAAATCAGTTTTTTCCTTCAAAATGGATTAACTGATAATTTAACTTGTCCGTTCTTGGTTCAAAATTCGACTCTTTTAGTTTAAAAATGAAGCTTTTGGATGAAAATTCATGTATTTTATTGAAAATTCGTTTTTTTCGGTTGAAAATCAATCTTGATGCTTAACAATTATTCTTTTTGTTCAAAAAATAATTTGTCGGTTATCGATTTAACTAATTTTTTTTTAAATTTGATTTTCTTTGTCTGAAAACTGAAGTTCCAGCTGAAAGCTTAACCATCCTATTGAAAAATTTGATTTTTTTAGTTATAAATTATTTTTTTGAACAGGAAATTTAACTATTCGATTTTTGATTGAAAATTTACTTTTGTAGTTGAAAATTTATCAATCTTGTTGAAAATTAATTTCATTTTCGTAGAAAATTTACCTTCTTTAGTTAGAAATTCAAATATTTAGTTGAAAATTTATGTATTTTGTTGAAAATTCTTATTTCAAAACTCATTATATCGGTTGAAAAGTGAACTATTTCATGTTTGGCTCAAAATTTATCTTTATTAGTTGAAAATTCTACTATTTTGTAAAAAAAAAAATAGAGAATGTCATCAAAATACGTACTTTGATTTTTTTTTTTAGTAGAGAATAATGTTATATTTATATAATTCAGAAATACACAAGAAAGAGGGAGAAGTAATTAAAATAATAAATTTTTTCTCTTCAAACTGAATGACTTACTCTTGCACTTTATTTTACAAATAAACTATAAACTATTATTAATAATTTGTATAAAAAAAGCTATTTTTTATTTATTTAATTTGAATTATCGCAGAACTCGAAATACCGTGATCAAATGTTATTTCCATTTTTCCTTTTTCCATTAATATTTCACTATTCAGTTTTAAATTATTCTGAATTTGAAATCGCACAATTTTAATAATTTTAATTTTACATAATTTTTCTTGAAAACCACTCTGTTTATGAGTTGATCCCTCTATTTCATTACACATACGTAGCCAACAGCAGATAGGTTCAGTGATCAATACTCGCTAATGTGCTATTTTAAAAATTGTTTTGAATTTTTATTAAATTCCTTTGAGTTTCTTTAGGTTCCCTAAAATATTTTGAATTGTTGAGAAATTTCCTGAGTTCTCCAAATTCCTTCAATTCCTGCAATTTACTGTATTTCTTCAATTTTTGTAATTCTTTGAATTTTCTGAAGGCTCTGAACTCGCAAAAAATGTCAGAATTTTCTATTTTCCTTGAATTTTCTGAAATCATTGAATTATATGAATTCCCTAAAATCCTTGCATTCTCTAAATTCCTAGAATATTCTAGATTTATTCAATTTCTTGAATTTCCTAAATGCTACCAAATCGCTAAAATATTTTTAATTCCCTTAATTCCGTGAATATTTTAAATACCCTTGGACTTTCTACATTCCATGAATGTTTTGAAATTCATGATTTCTCTGAATTTTCCTAATCCTTTGAATTTCCTGAATACTTTTAATTCCCTAAATGCTCTGAAATACCCTAAAATCTCTAAATTTCATGAAATACTTGCGTATCCTAAAATCTTTTAATTTCCGAAAATCCTTTGATACCTTGAATTCCTGAAATTCTTTGAATTATCAGAAATAGCAGAATTTTTTTAATATTCTGAATTCTTTGTCCTTGAATAAACACAAATTTTCTAAAATTCTTGAATTCTGAAAAATTCCCAAATTCTCTCAAATCCCTGATTTCTTAATTACTTAAATTTCTTGAATTCCGTAAAATAGCAGAGTTTCTTCAAATGTCTGAATTCCTTAAATGATGTAAATTATCTGAATTACTTCATTTCTCTTAATTTTTGTAAGTCTCTTAATTTAATTAATTTTCTGAATTATCTGAATATCTTGAGTTCATGTAATTCTCTGAATTTCCCCGGAATCCTTGAATTCCTAAGATATTATTGGAATTTATTGAATTTCCTGAATTATCTGAATTTCCTGAACTCTCTGAATTCCTTGGATTCCCTGAATCCTCTGAATTCCATAAATGCTATGAATTCTCTCAATTCCCTCAATTACCTGAATTCCACGAATTCTCTGAATTTTCTTAATTCCCTGAATTCTCTGAACTTGCGGAATTTCCCTCATTCCCTGAATTCTATGAATTATCTGAATTATCTGAATTCAATGAATTCTCTGTATTCTCTTGATTCACTGAATTCTATAAATTCTCTTAATTCCCTGAATGCTCCGAAGTCCCTGAATTCTCTGGATTCCCTGTATTCTGTGAATTCTCGGAATTCCCTGAATTCTTTTAATGCCCTGAATTTCCCAAATTATTTTAATTCCCTAAAGTCCTTGAATTCTCTAAAATCTCGAAAAATCTCTGAATTACTTAAATTCTCTGAGATCCCTGAAATTCTCCAAATTCCCAGAAATCCTGGAATTTTCTGAAATCCTTGAATATTCTTAAACTCTTGAATTTTTAAATATGTACTGAATTTCCTGAGGTCCTTGACTCTTCTAAATTCCTTGCATTCTTTAAATTTCTTGCATTCTCTGAATTTCTTAATTTCTCTAAACTTATTGAATTCTCTGAATTGATTGTATTCTCCGAATTGGTTAAATTCTCTCAATTGCCTTAACTTCCTTAATTTTCTGAATTCCCTGAATTACCTTCATTATCTTAATTCTCTGAATTCTCTCAATTCCCTGAATTATCCGAATTCCCGGAATTCCTTACATTCCCTAAAATTCTGAAAAAGCACAGAATTACTTTAATCTCTGGGATCCCTGAAATTCTCCAAATTCCCCGAAATCCTTGAATATTAGAATTTCCTCTAATTCTGTGACTTCTAAAACATCTCTGCATTTCTTGAATTTTCTAATATTCTTCAAAATTCCTAATTTCTCAAATTCCTGAATTCCCTGAATGCTTTAAATTTTTGCATTATTTTAAAGTACTTCGAACTCACAGGATTCTCAGGATTCAAGATATCTCACAGATTCAGAGAATTAAGATGATACAGGGAATTTCATGGATTTCAGGCTAATGGAAGGAATTTAGAGAAATTCCAGGAATTCAGATAGTTTAAAAAATTTAGAGATATTCAGATATATCAAGGAATTCTGAGGAAATTAGAAGATTTCAAGCTGGTTAAGAGAATGCAAATGGATCTAAAAGTGTTTAAATATGTTCAAAGCAATTCCAAAGAATGAAAAATACTACAAAGAATTCAAAGAACTCAAACGAATTTAAAAGAAATAAACGTGAATTCAAAGGATTTGAAATTTATTCAAAGCTCGTTGAATCCGTTTCAATATTCGCTTAGATTTAGGGCTTCAAAGTACATAGGAATACATGAGTCTCGTTGAAAGTTATTGCCCGTTTTTATAATTTGATTTACGTATCGAATTCAATGTCTGGAACTACATTAACTCAATTTATTCCTGAAAAGTAGCGCTTGAGCAATTCCTTTTTGAGGTTAGGTTTTAAATTTCTTCGTAATATCAGTGATCTGACGCCATTTTTTAATTCAGTGTCTCAAAATACATCGGAATACATGTGTCTCGTCAAGAGTTCTTGACCTTTTGTGTGGCTGTGCTACCCTGCAATCCGGGAGAGCTTTATTTAACACAGAATTATAGAATTGTTTCATTCCTTAGTGCTTCAGTTCAGAATTGCTGAGATTTTAATTTTAAGCTTGATATTTAACTTTTCCTTATTAGAAATCTTCGTTTTCTCTTCACAGAATTGAATGCTGGGGAAACTGAGGCACCAAGTTTGAAACGCAAGCGCGGGCGCCGGCTTGGTCAAAAGACAAGGTGCCTGGACGATTTTAGTCACGAGAAATTTCGAATTAAACCTCATTATCACGAGCCCGTTGCTGTTAAAGACCAGTCAGATGGATTTCTCGAGCACATGGGTCAGAAAATTGAGGTCTGGCTAGACGATTCTAAAACAAGAATATTGAAAGCTACCTATCCGTACAATCGCTGTCCTTCTGGTTCAGATTATGTGAATAAAAAGTTTCTAGTCCGCCTTGCTACGCTAAGCGGTACTCTAAAAGTTGTGGAATTTATTGGCCAAGATAAGACACTTATGGGAGTCAGAGCACCGAGACCAACTTGTAAGGGACCCTTCACAAATTACGTTAAAATGTTTACCAATTTATGCCACTCCCCTCCTCCAAGTAAAGAATATTAAAACAATATAGAAAATGCCACAAAGGAACTATACGCTTATCAAAAATTATTACACTCGAACTCCGAAGATACGAGCTCCCCATTACCCCCACCCTATTCGAGAGTAAGGCGCACGCGAATGCGCGCTGCTTTGGGTTCGCCGTTTGGCTACTGCGAATCGCATACGCGCGCATGCGCGTAGTAAGTCTGCTGCTTTCTCACGCATTACCCCCGAAGTCTAATCGCAGCGGGAGTCGGAGCCCCTTTAACGCTCGTATCTTTGGAGTTCCCGACCTCGAAATTCTCGTATCTTTGGAGTTCGAGTGTACTTATAAAAAGCTGTGTCAGCTAGTAGAAAAGTATTTATCTAACACTTAATTCTTTACAATTCCTTTAAATTACTGGTACATATTTCCAACTATTTAATATTCACTATGCATTTTTCTGAATTTTTCGACAAAGCAACCCTGTCCTGAAATTACGTTAACATTTTAAAGAACGAATGCGATCATAATAAAGGATAAAAAAATGTGATATCAAAACGAAATTACAGAATTTTCTGAAATCTTCTACCATAACGAAACTCTTTACCGTAGACAATTTCTTCAAATCATTTAAACTACCATAGAATCTTTAAAATTCTTCAAAATCTTTTTAAAATGTTCCAAATCTTCAAAAATATCTTGAAATATTAGAAAATGTTCTCAGGTCTATTAAATTCTTTGAAATTATTCAAATCTTGTGAATAAGTTCCTGAAATTTCATCCAAATATTAGGAAAAATCCCTTACAATTGCATGCAATTTTATGATATTTCTTGAAATTCCTTAAAATCGCTTGAAGTACTGACATACTGGAAAATGCATTAAAATTATTGATTGAAAACCTTCAAAATCCAAAAAAATTACGAAAATCCTTCCAAATCTTCAAAAATTCTTTAAAATCTTCTTAATTCCCTTGCTCTTTTTTAAGCTTTTGAACATTCCTTAATATATTTTAGAAATCCTAACATTTTTTAAATTATCTAAGGATTTCTAAATTTTACTGAATGTATCCAAATTCTTTGAACTGTTCTGAATTCATTCAAATTTTACTGAAATCAGTGGAATATCTTGGCTCTTTTTTCAAATGGCTCCAACTTTTTAAAAATTCTGTCTTAATTTTTATGAAATTCATCGAAATCTTCTCATTTCTCTTAAATTCCTCTGAATTCGCTAGAATTTTATTTCAATCTTGTCACGAAATTCTTTTAACTTTAGAAGAAATTCAGTCACATTATTCATGCTCATTATTAACTTCTGGTAACTTTATCAATTTAAAGAGGTCCCACTTTTCAAGTTAATCAGGATGTGGCAGCCTTGTGCATTCCTTGTTTATTTTCAACATAAATAATTTTGAAAAGCTTCTTTGTTTAAACTGTCCCGTTTCGATTTCAATATGATTCCTGATGTAGTAACGAATTTTTCGAAAACTACAAGCCGCCACTAATTGAATAATGAAGAAGAAATAGTTGCAAAAGCAATACAATTTATTCATGCTCATAAAAAGTTTTGTAAACTATATACCGCAAGTAACTAAAAATGTAACAATTTTTATAGTTACTATTACTCAAAACAATATAAATATTTACCAATTTGTTACTTATTTACAAAAGTAACTTCGTTACCACCCCTGGCAGAAATTTCCGATAGAATTATCCGAACATATCCAAACGTTTCCATTTCTTTTCAAACCTTCCCGAGGTCTGCATCCGACTGTTTCTAAAAATTTCTAATAAAAAATCAATATAACATTTTAGGCGAAAATTCTGTTAATTCAATGTATATGCAATTTGCAATCTATTTGCACTAATTTGAATTTTTCGGTCAAAATTAGTCGAAACTTCTGAAAGAAACAGAAATCTTCGGATGTACTTTCCAAAGTATTTACCACGGAATATTCTTGCTAAGAAAAGTATTCAGTTGAATAAAACTAAATACTTACTATCACTGTTATTTCATGCTTGAAATAAACTTTTAATTTAAAAAAGACCGACTAATTTTGGGATTGATTTTTAACCTTGGGTGCAGTTCAGAAAAGTACTTACTGCTGAGTAATTTGGAACTGCGTTTCCTCATGTATTTTGCCACATCGGTTACGAAAATGATAGTACAAATACCCGCAAATTTTATTTTCAATTTCAAAACCCAAAAAAAGGCTATTTTTTTATTTTCTTCGCTCTATATAGGTAAATATTGGTTTGAGAGGAAAAAGTTTTAAATAAAAATTGTATCTCTAGAAAAAACACCTCGTTAATGTTTTATAAATTGATCGCCTAAATTTATTATTTTCTGAAAACATGGAGATAAAGTTCGAACAAGTAAATTTTTCACAAATTCCATTAGTTTCGGTATTGTTCGCTTCCGCATTTCACTACGGGAAGTTTGGAGTTTGGTCCTTAAAGTACAATTTTCTGTTTATTTTTGTATTTTATGTTTTCTTATTGCATTTTTCTTGTAATTTATTTATTTTCAACAAAAAAGTAAAATTTGGCGAAAAGACAATGAAAAAATTAGTTGCTTTCGCGAGGACAGCAAATGTTGAGGTAGGTGATCCATTGCGAAAAAAGGACCTGCGTTTAGCTTCCTTACGACACATCCAAGAAATAATGTGGGACACATACCATCCCCTTTCTAAAGTCTCAAAATACATACATATACGCAGTTACAAATTAATCGGAGATAAGCACTTTTCGAAACTTTATCCCTAATCTTCTGAAATTAATAATTCTTCATTTCATTTTCAAGGTCAAGATGTTATGGAACCTAATGATACACAATGGTTTATCGTTTATTCTGGCACATACTTTAGAGTAAGACTACATCCTGTAACCAAAGCGGTGAAAAGTGTTACCCTGGCATCTGAAAATGAAAATGAAGTTGTACAAGGTGTAAGAGCCGGAGTGGTTGATATGGCTGGCTTTAAATATGTTGTGATCAAAAGGCCCCCAGAATTCCAAATTGTAGGAGCTGAGCCTCTTGAGACTGAGCCTCTTGACACTGAGCCTCTTGAGAGACACGCTTCATCACGAATATCATGATTAATAATTGCATGAAGATCAATCCTTACACAAAATAAATGACAAATATATGAACATTTTGTATGATTTTCATGATTTACATATATTGTCAAATAAAAACTTGATAAACTAAAAATTACTTTGATAATCTACTGTTCGATTATTGATTAGCTGAAAGCACAAAGAAGTGTTTGACAGCATTTCATTCTACGGTGCTACAGTCTTTCGACAAAATGGTGCTTAAGACTGCGTCAGTGTGTTTTTTTCTACATACGATTTCGAATTTTATAAGTGAACAAATGTCAGGAAAAATCATTTAGCCTATAGGTTTCTAAGGTAAACGTATTGCCGCCCTCTATGATGCATGCGCTACAGAATAGGAAGCCCTGAATGGAGGATCTACGAGACTCTAACGAGGTTCTCATACCGCCTTCTGTGAACCTTGAACTATTCAGAAATGGAAATATCTGCAGCTTTTAAAGAGCTAAAGAGCACTGTAAAAACTACACCGAGAAAAAAATATTCTTAATTTGAAAGGAAAATTCCTCTTCTTCAATCGTCTCACATTTTCCTCTTAAAAGGAGAATATTCCTCTAGAAATTAGAGGGTTTTCCGCTTTTTTTATAGGCTAGATGGAAAAAGGAAGACTTTTGCATTTTTCTCTAGGACCGATTATAATCCTCTAATTTGTAGAGGAATTACTCTCATATCAGAACTTGCGCATGCGGAGTCAATCAAGCGTAATAACCTAAATTGTTTAGTGTCGGTTAGTTTTGAGTAAACCGGTTCGAGCCTCGTGTGAGATAGTTCGTTTTTGAGTATTGTGTTTTGGAGTTGTTGCCACAGAGTGGTTTATTATCTTTTTTTGAATTGTAGACTATTGAGAAGTACAAATTGAAGATGCTCAGGATTGTCTGATAAAGGTGGGCGGCTTTACTTGTTTATTGTATCTTTTTAATACTTTTTTTGAGTGTTTAGCAATGTAATATTGTTCTCTAAATGGCGTCAGTAGACGCGGAGATGGTTTGAAATGTTTTAATTTGCTCCAGGGCGGAATTTACTTATCTTCTCTGTCTCATTCTTATTATAAACTCCGTGAAAGATTTGTTGCAATTATTTTGATGTAAAATTAATGTTTAATATCATGTCTTGCTTGGCGCCATCCAAAATTAAATTGAAAGTCCTGGGGAAAGTAATTTAAAGCCTTTTTATTTTAAATTATATTTTTTCACTAAAGTGAAGAAGTAAGAATCTTCGTTTTATTAAGGATGCAGTAAATTATAAGATTAAAAAAATGGACAAATGGCTGATTTTGCTGTTAAAAAATTTGGACCTCAGCATGTATGTGCAGTCGTTCGAAAGAAAGTAAATTTTTAGATTGTGTATTTCTTGATGCGCGTCGTGTACCAATTGTATGATTTCTTCAATGCTATAATGTTCTTTCCTCTATTTCCGTTCAACAAAACTCGCATGCATTTCTCTTTTATGTTTGTTGTTCTTCCTTTTCAGAGAACAATGTATTAGGTATCGAAATTTAAAAATAATGGCAAAGATGCCGCTCCTATTGACCAAAATTATAGGAATGGTTGGTGATTTGCCATTTTTTTAGAACAATCAGAGTTTGCAAGTTAGAAAAAAAAACGTTACAGCGAATTTCAATTTTTGCGGGCTAATCATATTTCGAAGAAGGTGAAATACTCTCCAAATGAGATTCAGGATCTCCGTATTCACGGAGATCATGGGATTCCCTGAATTCCTTGTATTTCACGTCTTTCGTGAATTTCTTGAATTCCATGAATTCTTTGAACTCCTTGAATTACATGAATGCCTTAAATTCGTTGAATTCCTTCAATTCCTTGACTTGCTCAAATTCCTAGAATTCCATGAATTCCTTGAGTTCAATGAATTCCTTGAATTCCATTACAAACTGGATATTCGGAAATCCCCGGAAAATATGCTTATTCATTCACTTCGTTCGAGTGTGTATAATTAAGATATTTATGAGATAATTTTAATGCAAATTAATTACCAGTAAATACTATTATACCTCTTACTGTATAATTTTTTTATTATAAACTAAATACAAATATTCGGAGAAAACAGAGAATGGGGTCGTTGCATAAATATTAGATAATATATTTTTTATGACACATGTATGATTTCAGTCCTTTTCGACGCCTATGAAGCAGGGCTAAGGCTCTACTTTTTACTCCCTAGGGACTGAAAAGTGACGTCAGAGGTGAACAATGAAAATTACACGTCTATGAGCTCGCATTTTACTATTATCAGCCACACTCACCGTAAAAACTGTGAGGAGATTTCGCTTACAGATAATAGGATTTTGCGGTTATGTATGGAAAGTTACCATATGCAACTAATCAAATTACCGAAAATTTCCGGAAATTTATAGGAATTTATAGAAATGAATTTTGGGTAATTTATGGTAGGTTACCATATTTACTTGTAAAATTACTATAAATGACCGAAATTCTTCATTAAATTTCGGAAATTGATGGAAATTTTCAACAATGAATATTGGATAAATTATGATAATTTACCATATTTAGCGGCGAAATTACCATAAATGACAGAAAATTTCCGGAAATTTATGAAAACGTTCAAAAATGAATTTTGGGCAAATTATGGTAATTTGCCATACCTACCGGTAAAATTTCCATAAATGACCGATAATTCGCATAAATTTTCAGAAATTGATGGAAATTTACAAAATTGAATAATGGTTAATTTATGGTATATTACCATATTGACCTGTGAAATTACCATAAATGACCGAAAATTTATAGACATTTTTAAGTTGAGTTTTGGGAAATTTATGGTAAGTTACCATAAATCAATTCTAAAGATACCGTGAATCATAAAAATTTCCCGGAAATTTTTTCATTGAATTTTTCATAATTTTCAATTAGTTAACATACATTTCATGCTTCTTTATTGAAAATATAATATGTACTAAAATCATGACAGTATTCCGATAAATGTCTCAAATCATCCATTCTTTATAAAAAATATCGTATGCATCAAGGGGTAGAGGCACTTTTTCTCCACCTAGGTGCATAATATACTGTTTCAAATACTGCATAAAATTCTAAAAAGCTTAGTGAATTACAAAATTTTGTTGAATACTTCATTTTCGAAAGAAAAAATATTAAGGCATAATTTTCGAAAAGCAGCAGCCACTTGTAACCAAATCTCACTGAAAAATACAGTCTTGGTTAGAATATGAAACCCATAAAAGATAACCTAAAATTTTTTTCAATCACATGTCGGAATCATGAGTTAATTTTTTCTCCTCGAACCTCTGTTCAGAGGCTCTGACGACATAAAATAATGTCGGCAGAGGTTAGAAGTGAATGAATATGAGTGATTATAAGTGATTTAAGTCACTCGATGAAAAAAAATCGCTCACCATCCACATGTCGGCTTTTGGCACATTCGCACTGTCACACTTTACAAATCCTGGTTTTAGTAAAACTATGGGTATTTTAAATAACGTTTAGGCCCTTCTTTATACTCTTAAAAAACGTTTACAATAATAAACACAAAAATATTTTATGTTTACTGTTTACCCTTGCAATATATAGCGGCCATATTGTTTCCTCTATAAACTGGCCAATCACGCTGCTCAGACTGAATTACTTCCGGCGATCTATCCAACCAATCAGATTTTCCCGCGAAAATTAAAAAAATATACATTTTTAACATTAAAAACAAATTTTAAATTATTTGAAAAAACTTTCTTTTGAAAATTACGTTCATCTAATAGTGTTCTTTTAATTTATTTGTGAACAAAATATGTTTAAAAATGTGCAACAACCCCATTGATTTATATTCGATTTGATACAATTAGATGCTAAAAATAAATGGGTTTTATGATTTAATGTGGCTTGAATATATTTTTCGACATTATAGCGAAATTATAACCAATTTTCATGATTTTGGTACCTGAAATGAGCTTTTTATCTTTTAAAATTGAAGGTTGAATGATTCACATCTACAATTTTGTTATTGTGAATTCTATTTTGTTAAAAATCTTTCAGTATAATATAACATCATCACGTGTCTTGCACTTCGCGCTATATTAAATTAATTCAAAAACGCAAAATGTTATATTTTATGTTAAATTCTATTATATTAAATGTATGTTCTAATAATTCTCATAACATTGAAAGAAATTTTGAACGTTATCTTTTACGATTACAACAAAAACTACGCGCACTTAACCGCTTTGAATGGCGGTGGGACGTATAGGTACGCCCCATCTTTTTGTTGTAATTTTTTATGGATTTCTGGTACGTGTCACAGTTTCTAGCATATATGCGTTTATTTTCAGACTCTTAGAATCTATGTCATGTAAATATCATGAAAAAGTGTGTAAAATTTTTTATTTCTTATTATTTATGAATTGTTGAAATACAAGAAATTCGTATTTTTCCCAATATTTTCGGCTATTCATTAACTAAAAGTCCAACACCTTCGACAAATTTTTTACATATATTTTACACGCCGAACCAAAAAAAAAAATATTTTTTGTCAGAATCATCGACAGGCTAGTCTTTAAAAAAAGTCATTAAAAAACCGTGAATATAGTCCGAAATAGTCGCCATTTTGGGTTCGCTATCTTTAGTTTTGCCAATTCGACGGCAGAATCGTAATCAGCGACCCCAAAAACCTATGAGTAGATCTTTTCTTTTAATAGAAAAATTTTCGTTCATTAACTTTTTTTCGTATCTTGCATCTAGTTTAACCGCAAAATAAACATTTTTTATTTAATAAAATATTTTTCAAGATTAAAACGAAAAATATGCATCTTACCAAAAAAAGGGTTCAGAAAAATGTATACACCTTTTTGAGGTGAACAATTTTGCTCTCAAACCTTTTATCATATCTTATATAGTTTTGCTGCAAAATGGAATTTTTTATTTCCTAAGAATCATTTTCGATGGAAAAAACTAGAGTACGTCAAAAAGTCCTTTCTTTTTATGCTTTAAAAACGTATGCCAAAGCTCAAACCAATCTGATTGGTCTTTCGTGAGTTTTCGTGCTAACACGAAACAGACAGACACCTTCTTAAAAATCCCTTTTTTACTCAGGAGTTCTCAAAATGTGAAGATTCAATCAAAGAAAATTTACATGAAACTAATACCTTCTGATTAGGATGAAAATCTGAATGATGAAAATAAATCATGAGAGGATATTAGCAAAATTGAAATAAAAATGTTTACACTTTCCTTAATAAAAAAAGTGGGCTCGTCCGGGATTTGAACCCGGGACCTCTCGCACCCAAAGCGAGAATCATACCCCTAGACCAACGAGCCGTTGTGTTTAAAAATTGTTAGTCATTAGTGCGATTGCCATGTATTCTTTTAAACACGAAATACTCAGAATCAGTTACGATACATGACTTGCAACCCAAGCGTTGACCTTTAGGTGATAACTGCATGCAGCGATTTCAAGTTACACTCTATCATAAATAATTTTTTTATCGTCAAACTTTAGAAAAAGAAAAAAAAATAATGGGATGATATTTAGTCGGTGCTCAATCGATATTAAACCAAGTTTCTCGTTTTTGATGCAAATTATTTTATTCTTTTGTGATAATAGACTTATGTTTCTATTCATATTGTAAAATAATCTTTATGCTAGAAACAACGCATTATGTTTGTATCTTTTTTAATTTTTTAATCATTGTCGATGAGCCTCTGAATAAACTCGACATTCATTGTTGCAGGATTATTATTTATTATGGTAGTATAGCTATGACAGTACGGCTCCACTTACCGACCGAGTAAGGTTCTGTTCCATGTTCAGTTACCGACAGCGGTTACTACCGACGATCGGTAATGAAGATTTCTGCTAAGATATAATTTTTACCATTAGTCGATTTAAATTTTTTATTTTGTGTGGTGTAAATGAACTTCAAGTTATTTTTTAACTTATACGTAGTATATGATTATGAAATCATTCGGTTTATAATGCGTAATTCTAAAATCCTTCATTTTAGGAATTCTCCATTTTATTTCTTTATTTTTAACCGCAAATTTCCGATTGAAATAATTTCAGAATTCTGTAGTAAAGTCTAACAAAATTACAAATTAAAATCGTTTGTATTGCGGATTTTGGATGAAAAACGTTTTAATTTTATCAACTGTAATTAAACAGTCGAATGACTGTAAAGTTGAAAATTAATCGATTCATAATTAAATGTTGTTATTCAATTTAAAATCCTTTTCAAACTTTATTTCAGTCTAAAATAATTCATTTTAAACCCGTCCAATTTTAAAAAACTTTCTCTAAAAAATAGGTGTGTCTCAAAAATCTGGAAAGCGTTGTTGTCGCTTTTTCTTAATGCCGATTGGGTGATTTGAAAATCTCGAAGGAAAGCATGTTGCCTAATTCACACACATAATTAAGAATTGAGTTATTCAGTTAAAATAATTAATTTTTAACCAAGAAAAAGGGGATTTTCAGCAAAATAGTAAAACTTATGAACAAACTGACAAATCCTAGATAAAAATAGATGAATCCTTAACAAAGACTATAATAGTTGATATGTTCACCAAAAATATTTCAATTTTCCATGAAAAAATGGCAAACTAAACCAAGAAATAAGAATTTTCAACAAAAAAGTTGAATTTTCAACCAAGATTATTCAATCAACAAAGCAAAGAAATCTCATTCAAAATGTTAAGTTTTCAAGTCATAAAGACGATTTTTTTTCAAAGCTGAATTTACAACACAAAAATATGCATTATCTATCAAAATAATTGAATTTTTGACTAAAAAAGACGATTTTTCAACAAAAGAAGTAAATTTTTAACTAAAAAAGATCAATTTTATAACATAAATGGAATAGCTATATTTTTAGTGAAATCAAATAATTTTCAACAGAAAAAAAAATGAATTTTCGATTAAATTTGTTAAATTTTCAACAACAAAAAAACTTTTAACTAAAATGATGCATCTACAATCAAAATAATAATTTTTTAATCATTTAGTTGAATTTTCAACCCAGAAGATCAATTTTCTACCACAAAAAGACAAATTTTTGAAAAATAGATGCATTTTCAACTAAAAAAGATAAATGTGCAGCAAAAAATAGAATAGTTCAATTTTAAGTTAGAGAAATACGTTTTTAACCAAATAAAATAAATCTTCAGCGAAATATTAAAATTTTCAATCAAACAGATGAATTTTCGACCAAAAAATTAAACATCTATAAACAAAAATTTCAACGAAAAATGGAATAGTTAAATTTTTAGTTAAAAAAATTAATTTTTGATAAAAAAACTAATTTTCAACCAAATAAATTAAATATTAACCAAAAGATAGTTTTTCTACTGAAAATAATGAATTTTTAACAAAATAAATGAATTTACAACCAAAAAAGTTAATTTTCTACCACAAAATGACATTTTTTAAACAAAATAGATAAATTTTTAACTAAAAAAGACAAATTTTCCACAAAGAATAAAATAGTATAATTTTCAGTTAAATAAATAGGTTTTTGACCAAATAAAATAAATTTTCAATGAAATAGTTGAATTTTCAACCAAACAAGTGAATTCTTCTTGTCAAAAGATTAAATTTGTATAAAAAGAAAAATTTCGATAAGAAATGTGGGCAAATTTTTAAATAAAAAAAATTAATTTTCAACAAAAAAACTAATTTTCAACGAAAACAATATGTATTTCCAACCAAAAAGATTAATTTTCTACCAAACATAAGTGATCCTTAACAAGATACATGAATTTTCAACCAAATATCTTATTTTTCGATGGAATTTTTAACGTGATAGTTGAATTTACAAGCAAAAAAGTGAATTAGTCAGCAAGAGGATTAATATTCTACCACATAATACAAAGTTTCAACTAAATACAGAAATTTTCAAACAAATAGTTGAATTTCTAATTGAAGATTTTTAATATAATATAATAATTTTTAATTCAACCAAAAATGAAATAGTTGAATTTTCAGTTAAAAAAATTAATTTTCAATAAAAAAACTATTTTTCAAGTCAAAGAAATTAATTTTGAAACAAAAAGAATAATTTTCTACCAAAAAAGAATAATATTCATGAAAATAGAATTTCCAACCAGAAATGTGAATTAGTCATCATGAATTTAATTGATTAATTAATTCTACCACAAAATAGAGAAATTTTCAAACAAATAGTTGAATTTTTAACTGAAGAAGACAGATGTTTAACCAAACATGAAATAGCTAAATTTTCAGTCAAAACAAATTAATGTGCGATAAAAAGAAACTAGTTTTCAAGCCAAAGAAATGAATTTTGAACCTGAAAGATTGATTTTTTGCCAAAAAAAGAATAATTTTTAACAAAATACATGAACTTTCAACCAAAAAGGTGAATTAGTCACCAATAAGATTAATTTTCTACCGCAAAAGACAAATTTTCAACGAAATACAGAATATTTCGATCAAATAGTTGAATTTTTAATTAAAGGAGATGAATGATCAACTAAAAATTAAATGGTTAAATTTTCAGTAAAAAAAAATAATTAAAAGAGCAAATTTTTAACAAAATGCATGAATTTAAACAAAAAATCTTAACAAAATATTTAAATATTGAACCGAAAAAGGGCAGATTTTCCAAATAGAATGAGGATTCATCAACCAAAAACATGAATTTTTAACAAAGTAGTTCCACTTTCAACTAAGTGCTTGAATTTTGAAGCAAAAAAAATTTTTCAGTCGCTATTTACGATTAGCGAAAATTTGGAAAATTTAATCAAATAAAATCATATAAGATTTTCTGTAAAATCTATAACAATATGTTGGAAAATAAACCGAGTTTTCTCTTAAACAAAGGGTGATTAGTGCGCGAATAGCGCGCACAATGTTCTAGTTTAAATAAAAAGAACAATTTTTTAAATATTTTTCGATATTTGACTTTTCGTTCAAAATTAGACATTATAAATCAAATATTTGAAACTCAACAGGTCTAAATTCAATTAATAATTTAAAACGAATAAAAATAAAAATAACTGACTTCTTAATTAAAAAGTGTTTAGATTAAAAAAATGTTAATCATTTAATTTTCAACATTTCTGCCTTAAAATTGCTTAAAATAATATAATTTCCCAAATTTACAAATTTTGTTGACTATTTTCCAATAATCCATAATATATTGAATTCATACAAGTTTAAATTTTGCAGATGAACTGCATTTAATTAAAAATTCTCAAATTAAAAAAGATTAAAAGCTTCTATTTCATAGGCTCAAATTATTAAGCTTTTGAATGGATGAATTCATATTAACAATTTTTTTAACCATAATTTTAAAAGTTTGAAAATATTTTCAGCTCTAAGAGTTCCAATTTCTTCATTTCAATGACCGTGAAAAACTTTGCGCATCGGGGAAAAAAGTTTTACCCTTCATCAAAACGGTCACCATGTATTTTTCAAACATTAAAAATTCACAATTTTCAAGTTTGAAATTGTGAATTTAAAATTTAAATAGAATTGTCTGTCCCATCCCATCCCATCCCATCCCATCCCATCCCATCCCATCCCATATCATATCATATTTTATTATATTATATTATATCATATTATATTATATTATATCACATGATATTATATTATTATTCTTTCTAGTGATCGACTCTAAAAAAAGTTATACTTGTGTTGAATAACAGAAAATTCAGTTTATATATTAACGTAAGATTCTTTGTGATTTTAGTTGAAGTTAAATATAAATTGCACTTTTGAAAATATTTTTAATTTAATCAAAATTCTTGAATATTTGAGAATTTAAAATGACTTTTATAAAGTAACGATAAAGTTAGTGTGTTAAATAACATAAATTTTAGTTTATATATTAACGTGAGATTCTTTGTTATTTTAATTGAAGTTGAATATAATTCTACTTTTGAAAATATTTTTAATTTAATCAAAATTCTTGAATATTTGAGAATTTAAAATGATTTGCATAAAGTAACGATAAATTTAGTGTGTTGAATAACATAAATTTTAGTTTATATATTAACGTAAGATTCTTTGTTATTTTAGTTGAAGTTAAATATAAATTCCACTTTTGAGAATATTTTTAATTTAATCAAAATTCTTGAATATTTGACAATTTAAAATGATTTTTATAAAGTAACGATAAAGTTAGTGCGTTAGATGAGATGCATGAGGAAAAATAAATAAGAGATTAGTTAATTAAAGCAACTTTTATTCATCATTACTCAGCATTTAGAAAAGGTTATTTACATATGATAAGAGATGTAAGAGAGCAAAACATGATAAATTTATTTTAGATGATATTGCAATAATTAAATCAATGCTGCATGTAAAAAAATACGTATATTGAAAATTAGATTTTAAGCATTCTTTTAATAGTATATTATGCGCTGAGGCACATCAAAAATATAACGACATCAATTTGTTGAAAATGGTAGACGGGCACCCGTTACCGAATAACATTGACAAATAATTAACCGAATTTATTTTGATATGGATTAAGGTAAAAACAATTGGCCGACAGAATATTATTGAAAAAAATCTGCCCGCCGTGCGGGCACATTCTCATCGCGCGCTCTGCGCGCGGCTCGCAAGTTTGAGCGCAACTAGTGCGCGCGACTGTTGGTTCTTGCGCTTTGAGCTCGATCATATATTTATCTCGCGCTTCGCACTCGATAACGTATGTAACTCGCGCTACGCGCTCGGTCATTGTATTTTCCCCACTTTTAAAATTAAAGGTCAAACCATCAACAACTATACTTTGGTGATTATGAATTATCTTTTGTTAAAGCTCCTTCGGCTTTAACGAACACATTATCATCACGTGTCTCGTGCTTCGCACTCGCTTTTATCGACAATGCGAACTTTTCTACATTATTTTCAACTTTACTATATCAAGTGTATATTACATATATTTATTTC
>JAABKJ010003618.1:0-25693 GCA_011634705.1 Andricus grossulariae | reverse complement strand
TTTCGGCACGGTTGTCACGCCTCCGCTTAGGGGTTATTCCTTCGGGACCATCCCTGGACAATTGTCCGCGACTGCTTCTCTGATCTCAACTTTCAGACGTTGAGATCCAATATTTGTCGCTTTCACCAAAAATTACTTTTATCTTGTTTTCTTCGAGTTCAAATTCTATGCATATTTTGGCATTTTTAATGTAAGTTAACAGTGATGTCGCAATTCAAAATTTCCGTAACAATATTGAGGATTGCCGAAAAAAAAAATATATATATATATATATATATCTCTGACTTGCTTTTAATAACCTCTATCCAACAACTTGAGACCAATTATGCAAATTGGGTCAAGTTTAAAAAGAACATTAAAATTAGCCCTTACCACCCTGTTGTTTAAACCAACTAACAGTGACACCCTAGAAACCGGAATGGGTACTCCATTTTCCCCTGGACGAACGTCGATGCTTTTTTTTATGCGTAGACTTTTAAAATGAGCCCTACCTCTTTCGTTCTGAGCATCCAGGATTTTTTTTAATTTATTCTCTCTGATTGGCCACAACTGAAGCTTCGTCCTACCAACACTTGGTGCAATATCTTCGATAGAATTTCACATTAGTTTCCTAATGAAAACCAGAATTCCTCAGGTTTCTACGCCTGGCAGTGAATTAAAAAAATAGAATCTACTTATATATAACGTTTTGAAGTTATCACTCAAGTCTAGGATTCCATCCGGGGTGTTTGCTCACACCATAGGTTTTCTAGAATCAAACCCAAACCACGGAATAAATATTGAGTCAGTATTTTACCGATACTCTAGCTTAATGAAAATTCAGGTCACACAAGCCCCAGATTTAGAACCTGGTAGAGTGTGTGACTAGGATTTTTCAAAGTTTTTTCTCAGTACTCATTCAATATTTCTTCATCTCTTTTCAACTTTTGAGAGTCACTCTAAAAAAAGATAACTGGGTTTTTCCAGACCCCCCCTCAGGGCGTGCTGGTGCAGATTTGAGTTTCTTATTTGGTATGTCAGCCTAGAGCCCCAGGTCGAAGACCTGGTAGAGAAAGGCTAATTGTTACCAAAGAGAAGCACAAATTTCACACCATACATGCAATAAGGAAAGGTCAGATCCATATAAGGTTATTATTGGAGAATCTTTTAGAAAGAGGAAATATTTAGTTATTTTCGTGTTCTTTTGGAACATCAAGTTTACTTACGTTGTTATGGGTGCTCAAGCTACCCTAAATTGGAAAAGCCGGCTGGCCCGTGGTGAAACTAAGTCCCACTTCTGAAAAAATCAGAGGTGCCTATAAGTTGACCGTTCCGCTAATCGGTCTGGTGACAAGCGTCTCTTCGATTGACGCAATCCTCTCCATATCCTGCCAGCGCGTCTTGGTCCCGCTGATTTCCCTACCTTTTATCTCTCTCATGCGCACTGAAAATTATTGATTTTTCCTACTGACCTGGTGACCTATATATATGACCTATATATATGGTATCGTATTATATTCAACAGCAGGAATAAAGATGACCATCGTCAATATTCTGTTATATTATAAACTTTTCTACATTATGTTCAACACTATTATGTTAAATGCATATTATATTTCTTTTTGTACCTCGGTTTGTACAAATTTTATTTTTCATAACTACTTTAATATTTGCTTCTCATTTTTTACTAATTTTTATGCTCATTTTCCCTTAAAAATGTATCATTCCAATAAATTTATATTATCAAGATTCCTAATATGCATTGGGATTGAAATATGCGTATGTTAATTGCCTTGGTTTTATAATTAAAAAACGGCGCATTCTCCAAATTCTCAACCGATTCGTTACTTTTTATCACTCAGCATAAAATTTTTAATTCTGAAAACTCATTATTAATTTCAAAAATACCATAATCTAACATGAAATATATTCAAACATGTTCATAATTGTACTGTTAAGTAGAAACTTCTCGCGCGCTCGGGGCACGGATAATAATTAATATTAATCATTGATTTTTTCATGTTTAAAATTGATACGATTCCGAATAGAACTTATAAAGTTTTGAATGCATGCTTCGAATTCCGACCAATTTTTTACTTCTTGTTCTAGTCATCATTGTTTATTTATATTTATTCATTCACATATAGAAATAATTAAATGTATTTTTTCCAAATATAATTATTTTAAAAAAAGCGACAACTAGTATTGTTAAGAATCTTGCAGGAAATACAATATGCTTTTGCAAAGTAAAGTGAAAGAATATTACATATTTTGTTCAAAGCACAAGAACAAAGACAAATATGCAAATATCCACATTTAAATAAACAATAACAACCTCGAATATTTTATTCTTATTTACGCTTGGGTTTCTTTTTCGAACACTTTTATCCAAAAATCAATGGAGATTTTTCTTGTAATTTTATAAGTCAAGTTCATTCAACTTAATCTTTTCTCTAAGATAAAAATAAAACCAATAAGTGTCCTTTATTTTATTGAGAAATTGTGGAATTTAAAAAAAACACTAGAATTTGAAATTATTTCATCTCTAAGAGTTTACTGGAAAAATTCTTAATATAAACTAGAGACCTAATGTTTTTAGTGCTTAGACAATTTAAAATTAAGAACGTCCATTTCGAGACTTTTGACATACAACAATTTCTAAATTATTAATTATACATTTAAGTTTTTTGAATAAAGTAAAGTTTAGAATTTTCTTTGAACTACCTTTGCAATCACCAGGAAGAAACCTGAATTTTAGAAGTCAAAATTCTGTAACATCGATAGTAAAAGAAATCAACCCCTGAAGATTAGAGGCTGATTTGGAGAAAGTATAACATGCAATACAGGGATGATACTTTTTTGGGACCTAGTGGCATAGGAAAATTATTATACTTAAATCGTTTTAACCGATAATAGTTTTCCTGTAAAACTATTTTGTGAGTGCTGGAAACGGAACTTGTTTCTATTTCATTTGGAAAATACTGGCTGAGATATTGACAAACAATTAAAGCCTCGTGGACCATGATACATTCAGTTTTTATTATTATTTGTAATTACAAGTTACTCGTAAGATTTCAAGATTTGAAGAGCATTTCTTTCAATTGACTGGATGACGTGAAGGATTGTGGTTAAGATGTTGTACTCTAAAATTAATGAAGATGGGACGTAGGCGGCCTACTGGAATTTCCGCCATTTCATGCGTGGTCAATGGGGTAATCGTGCCGCTTTGCATGTTTATTTTTACCCGTCCTTTATGGCCAGTGCGATTATTATATGTATATATTCCAGCAAGACATTTACTGCTCTCTAATATTGCAAAGACGTCGCCAGCAATCGTTGTTAATACAATTTGTTCTTGGGTTGGCATAGGCCCATACTGATTCTTTCCTTCGAGCAATACAATTGGTTTATCGGTAGGAAAAGTGAATCTTCGAAGTTCCAAAAGCTGATTCGGATTCTTATTGGGAATGAGCCGAATAAACTGAAGTTGGTCAAGTCCATATCCAGATCCGTCAGAAGAAGGAAGCCTGGTAGGTAGAGCCATGCAACTAGAAGAAGAACTGGACCTAAAAGAAAGTGGCAGCTCAGCAGGAGGTAGAAATCTGATAGGGAAATGTTCTTAGTTAGAAGAAGAAGAAGAAAATGGGCAGCCACGAGCAGTACCAGGAATAGAGGCGCCATTAAATAAGCATAACTGTTTCTGAATTTTCATAAGGTTTTCCATGATTATTTTGATTACGGGACTTTCTCATAGAGATAGGGTTTTGTAGTGCCTCAATTTTGCGTTTGGATTATTATTATACTATTCATAGCAGGAACATGACATTTTGAAGAGATGTTGTTCTTTATTGACTCTTACTAAAAAATGAATGGTTTTTGATTATGAATTGTCAGTCCCAAGAAATGCTTTCTTCTCAAAACCACATTTTTCGAACTTGGCGTGCACGAAAACTCGAGAAAGACTTGACCGATTTCAAAAATATTCATATCAAATTAAATTGCATTGATTTTGCGTTGTCAAAATTGTGAAACAGGACTTTCGCATAACAAAAAGAAGTCATTATATAGAGAACTCAAAAATAAACAAAAAATGTTTCACAGTCTTTGTTTCAGAATCAATTCCCAAGGCTCTACACTGCGCGCCGCTTACCCTAGCAAAAACTGCATTGTCCACTTTGACAGCTCGGATCCTAAAACTGACACATAATTTTCAAAACCCATTTATTTTGTAGTAAAAATTAATAAAGAACAACACCTCTTTAAAGTTTCATGTTCCTGCAATAAATAGTTTTCTTGATCCAGGCACGAAGTTGGGGCGCTACAAACCCCATCTGTATGAGAAGGTCCTCTTAGAATGAATTAATTGTAGATTTAATTTTCAGTAACGATAACTATACAAATATTTATTCTTCAAGTTATTTGCAAAATATGGTTCACAAGCCAAAAATCTGAAAAATCCAGGAATTATCTAATATTGGAGTGGATTTGTAGCAAATGAGAAGAGTTCGAAGGAATTCAAGAGAACTTGATAAAATAGCTAAGACTTCAAGGTGAGTTTAAAAGACCGCAGGATCAATTAAGTAGAACAAATTAGGAAAAATACTATATTGCGTGACGAGGTTCGAAAGGCAACGATTTCAAGAGAATTAATGGGAGTGAATAGAATTAGTTATTAAAAATCTCATAAAATATAAGAATTCAAGGTGAATTTCAAAACCCCCAAAAGGAATTTTAAATAATTGAAAATTGGAATAGGATCTATTGAATTTAGTAGATTTCAAACGAATTGAGAAGAATTCAGAGTCTATTTTAATAGAATTCAAGAAAATTAAATAAAATTCATAAATTTTTTGGTTCTATGTTTTAATTCATCAGAAGAAGCAACTAAAGTAATATTTGTAGTTAAAAAAGCTACGATAATGACTTCATCTGAAAAGAGTGACTAAAAAGGAAAATGAGCAAAAAAAGTGACCAAAAGTGACGTTATTGACTGTGGTAGCCATGGATACTGATAGACATAAGTGTAGTATATATTCAACGTTATTTAAACTACAAAATTAACCAAGAAATGTGATTCAACAATAATTTTTTTTTTTAAGTAACTCACCCATCATTGTGGTTTACATGCTCTACTCTATAACCAGATAATAATTGGCGATTAGGGCCTACTGGCGATTCCTTGATTTCATCTGCGGTCAATGGGGTAACCTTGCCGCTTATCATGTTGATTTTTGCCCGTCCTTTACATTGAATGCGAGGATTGTATGTATATATTCCAGCAAGAATATCAGTACCGTCTAATATTGCAAAGACGTCACCCTCGAATGTAGATAATACAATTTGTGGTTCGGTTGGCATTGGCCGATATACTCTTGGTATTGTGAGTATTTCAATTGGCTTATCCCCAGGAAAATTGTATCTTCGAAGCTCGAATTGCTGGTGCGGATTTTTATAGGGAATAAGTCGAATAAATTCAAGTTGGTCAAGTCCATATCCACGTCCATCAGAAGAAGGAAGCCTGGTTGGTGGAGTTATATACATGGCAGGAGGAGACAGGGATCTTGGGCGAACAGGATGTTCAGCAGGAGAAGAAGACCTGATCGGAGAATGAGGTCCGGTAGATTGAAGAGAAGGAGCAAGAGGATTCTGTCTATCTGAAGAAGAAGCTTTTGAACAACGAACGTATTTAGATTACTGATAATAATAATCTACTGGTTTTCGTTTTATATTATTTTATTCCAAAATTGGTTTTCTATCGGGAAGTGATAGTTCAAGTCATATTGACGTATTAATAATATTTTAGAAATGAAGAATATTGGTGCGCCTACTCAAATTTAGTTCTGCAAATGTGGAGAAAATATGTTAACATTTGAGCCACTTTGAAATATGTGCATCTGTAAACTTTAAAGCCTTGCAGGTGATACACAAAATTTTATTTCCAGTAGAAAGCTTTCATACACAAAACAATCTGGACGTTCGTTCGCAGATATGCTTTTTCTTTTTCATTCGAACTTTTTTAGTTGGATGGTTTTAATAATTAGAGCTTAAAATTTGATTTACATTAAGGTGGACTCACCCATAGGAAAATTATTATGAGTAAATCATTATGTGACTAAAATAATTTTTCTCAAATAACACTTTGGTGCGTAAGTGAAACGGAACTTGGAAAGGCGTCTGGGGTGATTATTTTTATTGTGAAATTTCTGACGGTATTAGTTCAATGTAACTAAGGCGTGTTTCGTTAAATTCGTTGGGGGTAGTTCTTAGGGCTTGCTGAATATTATTGCGGCAGTAGGGATATTAAATAATTTCTTGGGAAAGCGATTGGGGTGATTTTTTTTATCTGCAATTTTTGGGTGGTTTTAACTGAAGGGTAGTTTTTTGAGTTTGTGAAATATTAATTCGGCGATCCATATATTAGTTAGAGGCTTGGAAAAGTATCCGTTAAATGTGCTAGGGGTTATTATTGGGGGTTATTGAATATTGATGTGACAATATGAATATTAACGAGAGCCTTGAGAAGATGTCTAGCGTACTTATTTTGTATTTTAAATTTTTTGACTGTTCGATTTGAAGGCAGCTGGGGCAGGGCTAGATAAATGTACCTCAGGTTTGTTTCAAATAGTCTTTTAATGATACAGTGCAAAAAAGCTAGTGACTGTTCAAGTTGAAGGTGTCTGGATTGACTGCAGGGTTCAGTTGAATGAGCCAGGAGTGTTTTTAAAATTTTTTTTATCATAATTCTTCAGTTGTGGATATAGTTTACAGTTTTGCAAAGGCAGTGTGAATTTTTTTTATTTGTTGTGTGCTACGAATTAGCTCAGACGTATAATATACGCTTTCTCGTTCTTATTCCACAACTTTTTCTTTGAGAGTAATTTTGTAAGTGTCAGGATTGATTTTTTAAATAATTTTTCAGTGATTTTGGGATCCTAAAAATGCCCTGAAATTCGGATATGCTTACACTTAGGCTTAGTGCATCATTTTTTTAACCGTAGTTATTATGTGTTAGGGGTTGTTTTTTAAAACCTCCATCCAAAATCTATATTTTTGCAAAAAAAATTAAAGAGGTCAAATGAATATTTTAGATTAAGGGTAGTTTTCAGGAGATAGGGGTTGTCTTTTGGAAATAAATCTTTTCAGTTTTGTTGAGATCAAAAAAGCCCAAAATCCTGGCGCAGTTAAGTTTTCAATTTCTTATATTTGCTGTAGTGGAGGTGCGAGCAGCCACCTTCCCCCAAAGATCGGTTTTTTGAGAAAACTGAAAGAGCCCAAAAATAGCACAATCTTATGGTATAAGGAAAATTTTAATGATACTTCTCTTATCCCACAGGAATATATAATGGAACAGCATGCTTCAAATAGTGAATAGCCTACAAAGAAGGTGCTTCATAAAAAAAAATCCGGTATGGTATACTTTTTCTAACATTTTTCTTTCAAACATTGGAAATAAGGTTCCGTGCGGGTAAAATATTTTAAAAACTTAAGAGATTGATTAACGTTTTAAAACGTCAATGAAGAAATGTTTATTGATAAACATTTTTGTAATGAATTTTTATTTTTATTGTAGCTACCTTGATTATCCGCATGTTCGTTACTCGTCCCAAAATTTGCCAGAAAGTCCCTTGTTTTGGGTGGCATACCTGATGATATTTCTATGAAAAGGCAAAAAATAGTCTTGAATTTGTAATGTCAAAAGTGTATTACAAATAGTAAAAGTTCAATTCTATTATTCCATTTTATTTTGTATGAGTCAGTTGAAAAATTAATTCTGAAATCAAAGTTTGCTAAGTAATTACAAAAGAACGTTATCGTCTAATATTTTCTTCATATTAACAAGTGATTACTTCAATGTGAATAAACACATTAAAGCATATTTTACAATTCTTGAAACATGAGAAAATTAGATTTCAATAGGTGACGTATTTTTTAACTTCTGGTAGAATGATTTGTTTCTATAAACGTTCTAAATATACTAAAATTATTGAAATCTTGCATCGTCACATACGGCCCACGACAAAATTAGTTTTAAATATGTCTGGAATAATTGTACTTCGTTACATTACACTCTCCAGAATCTGTACTTACCAATAGAAGTATAAATAACGTCCAATGCTAAGACCAAAGTATGAAAGGTCCTCATTTTTTGAAGATTTAGGAAAGCGAATTAAAGCAGAATTTCAAAAGCAGCTTAACTAATGAATAATCTTATATTTCGTGTATATATACTGTTCTGGGATATTCATGTTTTCCCCTTCCATAGCATAAATCGCGCGAGTGGATAGTTGTCGTATACGTATGTATTTATATTATCTCACCTCGAGAAGTACATAGAAGTTAATTTCGACAAACATTTGTCAGGAAAGTTTTTGACGTAATTAAAATTCATCTCTGATGATAGTTTAGATAAGGCCTTTGTCTTTGAAAGCATGTGTGTATGTGTGTGTAACGATATCATTGTATCATAGATTTATCATTTCTGAAAACAAAAGAAGAACGCTTTTTTACTTAAATCATCCGAAAATGATTAAAGAGTGATTCCTAAACTAAATACGAGGCATTTTATAACCCCCTGTGTAACTGTTTATGACAATTTTTATCAAATTTATCTTAATGTGCCGTTTCCTCGGAAAAAATTTTTTCGTATTATTTTAGGTGTTACATAGCTCAATTATGATAAGTACAGCGCAAAATTTAGAGATGATCTTACTTTATAAATGTTTTAAATAAATAACAACTAACAAATGATAACCCAAAAACATGAATTTTCAACCAAGCAGTTGAATCTTCAACCATAATACATTAATTTTTAGAAACACAGTCGAATATTCAAGCCAAAAAGATGAATTTTGAATAAAAATACATGCATTTTCAATCAGCTTGATGTATTTGGACCTAATAAAGATCAATTTTCAATCAAAAACAAAATAGTTGAATTTTATTTAAAAAATTACGTTCTATAAAAAACACTGCTCATATTTTTGCAGTTCTAGAGAGCCCAAAGAAACCGTAGAGATTTTCTTTAATGAGTTATGGTTGCTACAACTATATACTGAAAGTTCTTTCTAATAGCATGTGCTGAAATGAACCCTAGAAAGCTTGATCGGAAAATGTCATTAGCTTCAGAGAAAATTTAGAGACAACTTTTTTTTTCTCGAGCTACACATTTTTTTAAATTTTGGATGGACAGAATCACTTCTTTAATTCTTATGATCTTCTAACTTTCTTCGTATCAATTAAAATTCTGAAATAAATGTAGTAATCTCATTTTTGAGCAAAATTTTACTAAATATTGAATTGTAAAATTTTGAGCTTCAAATTGTTTTATCGCTCAGAGATTAATTTGGAAAAGCTCACAGTTGAGTATCACACAGGACATTTAAAAATGTGAAATTAGATATCTACTGTTTCTAGTGCTTAGTAAATTTACATTCTAGAGATCGAAATTCTAAAAAATCAAATATAGTTTTGATCTTCATTGATTGATTTTTTATGACAATGACAATTGGGACAATAACGACAAAATCAGCATATGAATGCATTCACGGGCTGAAAATGCAGCAGGTTCCAATTGTATTCATCAATTGGTTTATAAAAACTTGGTAAAGGATGGAAAATAATTAGCAATAAAATTTTCCACGTATCGATAGTGAATTTATCAATTCTATTTATCTTTTAGGAGCTGCACGTTTTAACTAACATAAAAAAAATATTTGAATGTGTCGAGAAAGCTTATATATACTTTTTAATCGATTTTTTCTCATTGAAACTCTACTAATCTAATCTTGTCCGCACCAGAAATGCATCAAATACTGTTTTCTAGAAGTTGACCAATTTTTATCGAACTCATCTTGTCAATAAATCTCATACGTTTCTGCTGAGATATTACCATACAAGCTCTATCAAATCTTATTTACTTAGAAAATTTTCATACGAAATAATAAGGTTTCTAGACGGATAAAATCTGATAAAATTTCTCGACGAATAGGTTTGGGTAAGAAATCTCAAGATTCTAGAACATAAAATTTGATACAAGTCTTGTGCCAATAAAATTGATGGCAGATTTAAGCCTTGAAAACCATAGTACGTTTAGTTTGTATTAATGTTTGTAATTTCAAGTAATTTTTAACATTTTAGGACGACTTTGGATCATAAACACTTTTATATTTTAGTTTTACATTTTCATGTAATTGAATTCATGGTGTAGAGAATTGTGGTTTCCACCAGAGATGCGAGTTAACAAACTAGTTACATTTTTTGGTAACAATAGTTGAAACGAAGTTATTTTTGCAAATAAGTAACGATATGGTATCAGTCTAGTTATATTTTTCTCAATAACAGTAACTATAAAAATCGTTGTTCCTTTATTTACTGTCGAAATATGATTTAATAGTCTTTCTTTATGAAAATTAATAAATTGTATTGCTTTTGCAACAATTTTTTTATTTTTACTGTTCAAATAGTGACCAAAATTTGAGTTAATTTAGAAGAAATGAGACGCATTTGATGAAATTCATAACATTTTAGGTGAAATGAACCAAATTAAATACATTGATAACAATTTCAAAGATCCAAAATATTCCATTCTTTTCAGTGAAATTGCATTTATTTTCGAAGCATTTAAGTGAATTCATGAAAATTCTATGCGATTCATACGAAATCAAGATATTTTTAAAATTATGTAAGTGAATAGAACAAGAATTTTATATTCTAAAAATATTGCATTGAATTTTAGTAAATGGGGGTGAATAGAATTATTAAAAAAGAATATCATGGAATCTATAAGAATTTTAGGTGAATTTGAAATTCTTCAGGGAGAATGAAAAAAAATTGAGATTGCGAAAAAGAGCCACTGAAAAAAGTTACTAAGAGTGACGTTAATGATTGTGTAGGAGCCATAACTACCGATAGAAATAAACATATTATATATTTCTGGTATGTAAAAACTACAAAATTAACTGAAAAATGTGATGTAACGATAACTAGCTTGTTTTGAAAAGTAACTTTCTCATCACTTAGGTTTACAACCACTACTCTGAAAATATGTACGAAGAGGCGATGGGGGCCTACTGGGGTTTCCTCGATTTCATCAATATTGCAGAGACGTCACCATCGGAAGTTCATAATACAATTTCTTCTTGGGGTGGCACGGGCTTAAAGATGTTATATCCTGCGGGAAATTTGATTGGTATATCCGCAAAGGAAGTTTATCTTTGAAGTTCAAATCGTCATTTCGAAGCCTGGTAGGTGGAGTTATATACATGGCAGGAGAAGACCAGGACCTTGGACGAAGGAGTGGTTTGGCAGTAGAAGAAGAACACATGGAAGAATGAGGTCTGGCAGGAGGAGTACAAGTTGCAGCAGAATGTTCTCTATCAAAAGCAGAAGAAGAAGAAGATGGGCCACCACGACGAACACCAGGAATAAGAGCTTCATTAGGCAACATTCGTACGGTGAACTTCACTGTACAACAAGAAATGTACATAACAAGCAGTTAACCCATAAATTACATTGGGGGTCCAAAATACCAATATCATATAAAACATTCAGAAATTTTGTTTGAAATGTTGTGTGACCTACTCTAGCATAGTTGACCTTCGAGATAAAATACGTATTCATTTTGAAATAACTCAAATAGAGTTTGGAAAAGAATAGTAAATGGGTTAGAATGTAGATTACGACGTAGAAATTGTTATTTGCGGAAAGCTTCAAAATGTTTTTTAATGTTATGTTTTTAAAATTACGATATAGTTTCGGATTATATTCACCAATGGAAATAAGGATGACCATTGAGGTGAAGACCAGAGTATAAACGATTCTCATGTTTTGCAATTAGATGGAAAACTAAATCGTAGGCTAATGAAGAATAGATGGTTAACAGTGTATGTAATTAATATTCTGTTATATTATTATTATATATGTGATATGTTGTTACCCATAATTTTTTCTGAAATATGCATGTTTACATTCTATAAATATTTCAAAGGAAAGAAATTTAGTTATCAAACAGTTGATTCTTATTACTTTATTCTTATCACCTTTATTTTGTATTCTCATTGCTAAATTGTTAAGATTTGAATAAAAACCAAAGTTTTCTTTCTTGAGAAAAAAATTCTCTGCAAATTCGCCGCATCCAATCATTAAAATAATGCCTAGAATCATAAACAAATAATTTCAAAACGAGAAAGAGGAAAAAAATATTAAACAAACAATAATATTCGACATTACCTTATCTATTTTCAAAAATAATATTGCAATTCTGGAAAGTATAATTAAATACATTTATCCTGTGCCACTCCGGCTTAGGAATGGATTTTCTCAAACAAATTGAGCTGTTATTCTCAATTCTCAACCGATTCATTGCTTTTAATAGCTCAGTATAAAATTCGTAATTCTAAAAAAATAATTTTCAATTGCAAAAATACCAGAAGCTAACGTGAGATACATTTAAATATTTAATATACATTTAGGGTGCTATGGTGGTAACTTCACCTCGCTTCGAGCATGAAAAAAAAATCAAAAATGCGATTACGCATGTGTTTTTCTGTTTAAGTCAGATGGGCTCAAGTTTTATCGAACCGTAAAAGAACTTTGCAAAAAATCAGTTCTATTATTTAAACATATCCCAGATAAAATATTGGCTCATTAAAATTTGGTGCATGGAAGAAATAGAAATCTGGCGAGGTTCTCCAAAACTTGGTGAGCGTAGAGCAAATAATTTTAGTGAACCTAGATAATTTGTACATTATTGCAAATAATCAGTAATCGGCCCTGATTAACACTCTCTCTCTCTCGTTTTTCGTAATTCTTCAGAATTCTGTAGAAGTCTTTGAATTGCATATAAATATTTCGAATTCTTCTAAAATCTCATGTTATATTTTGAATGCTCTCAAAGATTTTACAGATTTCTCTTGAAATATTTAGGATACAATTAAGATATACTCGTTGTTTAAACCTACAGAATTCTAAGAAATCGAGAGAATTCAGCAGAATTTAAAACACTTGAAGGAATTTACAATAATTCTACGTAAGTTCAATATATTTTAGAGGAATTCAAAGAAGTTTTTAAAAATTTAAACTATTTCGATTGAATTCTAAGACTTCTGCAAAATCAAAAACAAACAAGTGCATCTTAATTAATGAGGTACGCTCACTGATTATTTGCAATAACGTACGAATTATCTAGGCTCACTGAAATTATTTGTTCTACTCTCACAAAATTTCGGAGAATGTAGCCTACATTTCCATTTTTCCATGCACCGAATTTCGGTGAACCAATATTTGATCTCGATCACGTTTAAATAAAAGAATTAAATTTTCGCAAAGTTACTTCACGGTTCTGCAAAACTTGAGCTGATCCGATTTAAACAGAAAAACCCATTCATAATCGCATTTTTTTGTTTGAATGCTCGGAGCGTAGCTGCCGATTGGGGCTTACTGGAGTTTCCTTGATCTCATCTGCGGTCAATGGGGGAACCTTGCCGCTTTTCATGTTGATTTTTGCCCGTCCTTTAGCTCGCATGCGAGGATTGTATTTATATATTCCAGCAAGAATTTTAGTACTGTCCAATATTGCAAAGACGTCATCGTCGAATATTGATGATACCATTTGTTTTTCGGTTAGCATTGACCGACAGACTCTTGGTATTGTGAATATTTCAATTAGATTATCCGCAGGAAAATTGTACCTTAGACGTTCGAATTTCCAGTGCGGATTCTTATAGGGAATAAGCCGAATGAATTCAAGTTGATCAAGTCCATATCCGTGTCCATCAGAAAAAGGAAGTCTGCTAGGTGGAGTTCTCTAAATGGCAGGAGGAGACAGGGACCTTGGACAAAGAGGAGGTTCGGTTGTAGAGGAAGGCCTGATGAAATAGAGGATAGAATTTGATGGAAACGTCAATTAAATAAAGATAGAATTTGTTTCCTGAAGTTTGGTTGATCAAATTTTGTAGGATTTCTATCAAATTTGTTTATAGAATTTTATTTAAATTTTACTTCTTGGACATCTGATTCCCAAAACGCCCCATTTGACATAATTTTTTCAGCAATAACATTTACTACTTCATGATAATTTTTTAAACCTTAATCATGTGCACTTTAAGAAATTAATAAGAAACTTCAATATTAAATTTTATCTGTGAAAAATGATCTTCTTTGCTCCGCTAAGAATCTAACCACAGGTTTTCGGATTGCTGGTTGGGTATTTTCAACACTAATCTAAATTCAAGGGGTGAGCTTAGATCGGTGGTATTAATTTCTATTTTCACGTTATGTGAAAATTATCTCTATTTTATCGGTCGTTGCTATACCTGATGATAACACCGACTTCGTGAACAAACTATAATGTCGACATATGTTTTTATGTATTATGATACTGATTTTAGCATTATAACATGCTTTTCTCTCTATTTGTTTTACTACAAGCCGTATTATATATTCGTAAATCAAGAGAAATGAGGAAATGTGCATTTTTATTTGCGTAAAGTTGAAACTTTTATTTAATTATAGATGTATTATAGTATCATATTCACCAATAGAATTGAGCATCACCCATTTTTCGAAATTAGAGGAAAAAATGATTCATACGCTAGTGAAGAATATTGTTAACAGTGTATTTAATTAATACTCTAATGTTTCATTAGAATATTAGCTTGTCCTGCTGAGACATTTATGTTGATATTTCATAAATGTAGCGCCACGATAGAAATTTTAATTTCAAACAGAAATCTGACCATTTTCCCAGTGCCACAGTGGTTTAGGGATGTATTTTCGCGGACAAATTTAGCTGCCAATCCCAATTCTGAACCCTTCTATTTTTTTGTTGATTACTTAATATAAAATTGATAATCCAACAAAATTCTTGTCAACTGAAAAAATACTGGGAGCTACCCTGGAATATATTAACATGTATTAAAAATCGGACTGATGGGGAAAAACTTCTCACGCATAGTTCTAAAATAGTTTGTTTTTTGAGGATACGAGCCTAAAATTATTGTTCATTCTTGAAAGTTTCAATTTCAATTTTTGTCGAATTTCGACCATTTGGTTGACTTTTATGCCTCGAAAGATAGTTGAAACTTTTTCTTTTGGGTACATTAAGGTGGAAAATTAAGCCGGTAATTAATTATTCATGAAAATATGCGTTAAGTGGATTTTCTGAGAATGACATCCCTTATGATTTTGTAACTTGAGAATTTTAATCGTTGCGTTCTTCTTGAATATTATGAAATGTCCGACTAAAAATTATTATACATATTTTTTCTAATTGAAAAAAATTCAAGAAAACGTGGAAAATATAATTGTAAAGTACCTTTCAACGATTATAATGAGCTTCTGTACATTAACATTTAATTAAAATTACATATTGAACCTAAAACGCATGAAGGAACCTAAGCTTTTCTTTGAGATCAAAATGAAACCAAAAAATGTTCTTTATTTTATTTAAAATTTTAAAACTTCTAATGTAAAATTCTTTCATCTTTGAGGGTTTCATTTAATAATTCTCAATATAAAATTAATACCCCCTGAACAGTGCCTATTAGACAAGACTTATTTCCTACGGAGCACCAAATAAAAAGTGGTATAAATTTGTGAAGACTGTTAAGATTTACATATATGTACAAAAAAAATTTAGTATCCATGGAAATATTTAAATAACTAAGATAAGAATTTTTCTAAACAAAATTGTGAAATTTCAAACTAGAATTAATCATTTAATACAATAATAATAACTATAATTAATTATTAGGAAAAGACCTGGAATTTATCATTCAAAATTTTGTAACATCCATGGTATAATCAATCAACCCCTGAACTTTAGAGGTTGATATGACAAGCAAGCCTTAACGAAATATAGAAATATAGCCCTGGGAACCATAATACTTTGTTTTTTTATTATTATTTGTAATTGCAAGTTACTCGTAATATTTCAAGATAGCTTTGAATCACAAACATTTTTTATTAGTTTTATATTCTTTCTAATTGATTGGATGACGTGCAGGATTTTGTTTTACATGCTGTACTTTAAAATTATTTAAGATTGGGCGATTTCGACCTACTGGAGTGTCCTTAATTTCATCTGCGGTCAATAAAGTAATCGTGCCGCTTCGCATGTTCATTTTTGCCCGTCCTTTGCCGTGAGTGCGAGCATTGTATGTATATATTCCAGCAAAATAATTCCTACTCTCCAATACGGCAAAGACATCGCCAGCAATTGTTGTCAATACAATTTGTTCTTGAATTGGCATAGGCCTATACTGATTTGTTCCTTCGAGCACTACAATTGATTTATCGGTAGGAAAAGTGTATCTGCGCAGTTCGAATAGCTGATTCGGATTCTTTTTGGGAATAAACCGAATAAATTGAAGTTGTTCAAGTCCATATCCGGATCCGTCAGAGGAAGGAAGCCTAGTAGGTGGAGTCATGCACCTGGGTCGAGGAGACTTGGACTTGACATCAAGTGGTGTCTTGAAAGGATGAAGAGACCTGGCAGAAGAATGTTGACTGTCAGAAGAAAAAGAAGAAGCAGAAAATGGGCCGCCATGAGGAACACCATGAAAAGGGAAGCTGTGAGATAAGCACAAATATTTCTGAATTAGCATAACGTTTTTTCTGATTTTTCTTCATTACCAGGAATTGGTTGAAGATTTCATTTTTAAACTTTCAAATTCATGATATGAAAACACTTCAAATGATGAAAAGTCAATCAGGTCTTCAACAACAACGATGTCAATATTTTCGAGATATATCGTTACACAAGTTTTCTAGATATGTTGACAAACTGATTTTGATTTAAAGCACGCTTATGTAAGGATTTTCTCATTTGCAGATTGAATACCAGAAAGGACACATTGACCGCACTTTGGACGGTGTATATTGAAAATGTTGAATATAACCAATTAATTAATTCCATTAATACTTTTCCTTGATGGAAATTTTTCTTATCTGCATTAGAATGGTGTTTTCATATAAAAAATTGTATAGGTAAAGCATTATAAATCTGTTATATTGTTCTTCAAGAAACTTTTTCGACTGGAAATGAAATAAAACGTTTTTATATTTTATTACGAAAAAGACTGGCTGGGGCATTGATGAAAAATTGAAGTCTTGGGAACCATAGTACGCTTAGGTTGTATCAATATTTGTAAGTTCAAGTAATTTATAACATTTCAAGACGATTTTGTATCACAAGCAATTTTATTTTTACATTTTTATGTAATTGAATTCATAGTGTGGAGGATTGTAGTTTCCACCTGAGAAATATGATTCACAAGTCTTTCTTTATGAAAATGAGGAATTTTATTGCTTTTGCAACAATTTTTTAATTTTTTCTGCTCAATTCGTGGCTGCGAGTTTTCGCAAGATTCAAAAATCTAAAAAAAAACACGAATCACCCAAAATTCGTGTGAATGTGAAAGAAATGAGAGGCATTCGATGAAATTCATTGAAATTTAAGGTAAATTGAAAAAAATTAAATGCGTTGATACAAATTGCAAAGTTCAATAATATTTCATTGTTTTCAATCAAATTTGTCTTATTTTCTAAGCATTTAACGGAATTCAAGAAAATTCGGTAAAATTCATACGACATCGAGATATTTTAAAAATAATGTAAGTAAATGAAACAAAATTTTGAAATCTGAACTCATTTCATTGAATTTAGATCAATGTTAGTAAATAGAATTAGCAAAAAAGAATCTCATAGAATCTATAAAAATTCTAGGTAAATTTCAAAGTCTCTAGGGAGAATCACAAAAAAAAAATGGAAATTCCGAAAAAGATCCATTGAAAAAAATGACTAAATGTGACGTAAATGATTGTATAGCATTATATGGCAGCCATAACTACCAATGGAAATAAACATGTCATATATTTTTCGTATATATAAGCTAGAAAATTAACTGAAAATGTGATTCAACGATAACTAGCTTCTTTCAAAAAGTAACTTACCGATTACTTTGGTTTGCATGCTCTACTATAAAATGATTTGAGATCGGACGAAGGCGACCTACAGGAATTTCCCCTATTTCATGTGTGGTCAATAGAGTGATCGTGCCGCTTCGCATGTTGTATTTTGCCCGTCCTTTAGATTGAATGCGAGGATTGTAGGAATATATTCCAGCAAAATAATTACTACTCTCCAATATTGCAAAAACGTCGCCAACAAGTGTTGTTAATACTATTTGTTCTTGGCTTGGCATAGGCCCATAGTGATTCGTTTCTTCGAGCAATGAAATTGATTTACCCGCAGGAAAAGTGTATCTTCGTAGTACGAATATCTGGTTTGGATTCTTTCTGGAAATAAGCCGAATAAATTGAAGTTGGTCAAGTCCATATTCAGATCCGTCAGAAGAAGGAAGCTTGGTAGGTGGAGCCATGCACCTGGTAGGAAGAAACCTGGCAGAAGAATGTTGTTTGTCAGAGTTCAAAAGTCAAAAATCTAAAAACCCAGGAATTATCTAAAATTCAAGTGAATTTGCAGGAAATGAGAAGAATTCAAAGGAATTCAAAAGAAATTAATCTTATACCTAAGACTTCAAGGTAACTTGATTACAGTTCTAGCTTCCGAGCTGGTTGGTCGTGTTTCCCGGTCGCTCCCTGTCACCCCTTTCTGAAAGCTTACGTAGCTTATTCGTATTTTGTGTTTTGAAGTGTAAAGTAAGAGTTAATTCGGCAGCTATGACGACCCACGAAAAACTAAAATCTCTCTTACAATCAATTCAAGAGAATGTAAAATCCACAGGAGCGACTGTTGAACAAATGACTGAAGATATTAAAGTTTTAAAGAGCTCGGGTGAAAAGATCTTGGAAGAACTAGAAATCTACAAAACCAGATGTCATCTTTTGGAAGAGAAGTACAAAAAATTCAAAGATAAAATTTATTTTTTTGAGAAAAGGCTAGAATTTTTAGATATAAGACAAAGAGCTAGGAATATTTTTCTCTACAATGTGAAGGATGATTCGAGTAACAACGAGAATCTTTTTGACATGGTTAACAAGATTTTCAAGGAAGCTACATATATCATTCCTACTGACTGTTTCGAAAAGGTTATTAGAATTGGAAGAAAAAAGGTAACAAGACCTGTTCTAGTTACTTTAACGAAATCAAGATTCAAAGATGAAATATTTAAGAAGGCTGAAAATCTCCGCTCTTTGAAGGTATCTTTCGCAAATGACTTCACTCATGAACAAAGGAAAATATGCAAAAAGCTTCGAGATTATGAACAAAAGCTTGATGGTCTTGGGAAGTATTCAACAATTAAAAGAACCCGACTATTCATGGACAATCAGTATTTTGATGCATCCTTAGCAGCGAAGATTGTGGTAGAGAAGAGTGAGGATGTTCATCAGTCAGACGGGGAAATCTCAACATCTTCTTTAAGCTCTTCTGCTAGCAGAGAAAGGGCAAGAGGTCGCCCTGCAAATTCAGATTCTTCCAACAAAGGTTTAAATAAAAAAATCAAACACACTAAAAAAGGAAATTCGATCAAACGTTTTTGAAAGGAAACACCGGAAGACGAAAACTCCTAATCGATCCCAAGTTCATAAACAATTCAACAACAGTACCAGCATCTCGAATTATATTTTGGAATGCAAGGGGATTTATTAATCTAGACGATATCTATAACTATACTACTACAGATGACATAATTTGTGTGAGTGAGACATGGCTTACTTCTTCACCTCAAATTACGTATCCTCAACGTAACATCGACTGTGAAGTTGTCTACAGTACGGCTACCAGAGAATCCTCAAAAGGGAGAGCAAAGGGGGGTCCACTCATCATCAACAACGCAAACAAATATAAAATGGAAACTATATGTGCGGCAGAGGATTAAATTTTTGTTAAACTCGAAGGTAATAGTTTTAATATAGTTATTGGAACAATATACTCTAGCCATAATTCTAATTTTGAAAATTTTCTGTTCAATATAAACGAAATAATCTTCGACCTGTCATTGAAACATCCCGAATACTCGATAATTGTGGGAGGGGATGTTAACGGTAAAATTGGAGAATTAAATCAATTAGAGGAGGAAACTCTCTAACAATTTAAATTTGTACGACATAAGAACAAGCCTGGTCTCTGATCTAGACAAAAGGGGAAACCAGATGGTAAAAAGCTTTGAAAAAATGGGGTTTTTGTCCTGAATGGAAGAACAAAAAGCGATTGGCCAGCTCAATGTACATTCCTAAGAGAAAAAAATTCTTCAATTATAGATTTTGCCTGTTCTAATAGTGTGGGAATATAGTCAATCGAGGATTTCCAAGTGCTGAGAGTTCCAACTTCATCGGATCACTTTCCTATAGCTTTGAATTTATTATTAGATCACTTGACTTTGAATTATGCGAACAATTAGAGCACCCCTTTTTCCAAGTGAAAGAATGACTTTGCTGATAAATTTAAAGAAATTATCCAGTAACCACCGAATATCAACTCTGCAGTGTTGTTGATAGATGACCTTTCAACAAATGTAATGAATGCTATTAAAGAGACAGCGACAGAACTTAACATGCCCGTAAAAGCGTCTAGAAAGCTGAGCCTTTCGAAGCCATGGTTTGATACGCAATGCAGAAAAAGTAAAAGAGAGCTCAAAGAGGTACTTATGAAATGCGAGGAACAAAAGTTCAATCCTGATATTGTGTCGATTAATACAAACTGTAAAAAAGTACATACAAAATCATTAGATTCCACGAAGGGAGATTATAAAAATTCCTTTCTCGCGAATGCAATCGACTCGAAACAATTCTAAAAAATATTAAACAGCTATAATTTCCAAGCTTCGTATAAAGATGATATAGACTTAAACATATGGGAACAGTACTTGAAATCTCTCTACCCAGTCCGGGATCCAAATTCTTACTTAATACCGATTCACGATTTTCTAAATCCTTATCTTGACTCACATATAACCCTCGATGAAACTATTGCAACCTTGAAACAGTCAAAAGATGGTAAGGCCTCCGGCCCGGATGATATAAGCTATGAATTTTTTTTTAATTTGCCCGGTAATCTGATCCATTACTTCAACTCGTTATTTAATGAAGGAATTGATGAAGAAAGGGTCCAATATCTTGATCTCAAACATTTCTCGGAAGGATAAACAAGAAAGGGGATGTCACTGATCCTGCTAACTACCGCCCTATTGCCTTAGTTAACTGTGTTACAAAGACATTTACTCAGATTCTTTCCAAAAGGCTAACAGCTTGGGCTGAAGACATGCTACTCCTCCCAGATTGGCAGACAGGTTTCAGGAGGGGGAGCGGTTGCACGGATCAGATCTTTACCCTTAACGCAATGATTCAAAATCGTCTGAGACTGATCGGAGGCAAACTTTTTGTACTTTATGTGAATTTAAAAACAGCCTTTCCCTCAGTTAGTCATAATGTCTCATGGAACAAATTATTCTCGAAAGGTTGCGGGTCAAAATTTATCAGACTGGTGATAGATTCTTACTCTAAAGCTAATATTGCGATCAAGGGAATTAATGGCGTCTCCGGATTGGTGGATGTAACGAAAGGGGTCATGTACAGGGAGGTTCTGAATCCAACAATGTTTACATTTTGAATTGCTGATTCACAAGAATTTATATATTCCAGAGATATCAGAGGTGTATCAGCAGACCATTTGTTGGAAAGATTGCTCCTAGCTTACGCCGACGATTTGGCTTTCTTTGCGGACTCCCTGGTTGGAATGCGTAAGATTCTTGAAGGATTATTGGATTACTGTATGGTAAATGAGCTCGAAGTCAACATAGAAAAAACAAAAATAGTAATCTAAAGAAAGGGAGGTCACGGCAATGACAAAAAAACCCCACCTTTTATGTACGGAACCTCCGAGATTGATATTGTTGAAAGTTATATCTACCTGGACACCCCATTCACCCAATCTGCACTTTTTGTCAGGGCGAAAGATGAAGCTGATCGTAGGTCTAACCTCGCTGCAGAAGCAACTATTTCTCTGATTCACAGATTGAAACTTAACTCATGGAACCTTATTGTTCAACTTTTTGATAGTCTCGTATCCAGCGTTTTAATGTATGGTGCGCACATATGGAGTATCAGGTATTTGGATTTTATAGAAAAAGTTCCAACCACTTTTTATAAGAGAATCCTGAATGTTCAACAAAATACTGCTAGATACGCTGTTAGATTAGAAAAAGGTACATCGTAACTTGCAGTTAGAGTTTTTGGGTTCTTTTTCAATTGGATAGAGAAAATTCTCAATATGTCCGACGATCGATACCCGAAGAAATGTTATTTGAGATTAAGAGAACTAGATAGATTAAAAGATGATTTGTCAACCCTAGAGAAATACAACTGGGCCCGCCAGGCTAGAAGTAGAGGAAGAAGAAGAAGAGGGCGATTGGGAATTTCTTTCTCTTACCTCTCAACGAAAGAATAAATCGGCATGGATAAGAGCTTATGATAAAATATTATATCTAGAAGATTTACAGAGAGCCCACTTGTTCTTTGCTCTAATACTTTATCCTCAATTAACCTTGCGAGAAGGACCTCAGAAATATTCAACTCTGTCAAGAACACCACTCGGTTTTATCAGAATTATAGCGCAATTGAGGTTAATAAATAAGTTCATACCTAGACTCATGATCAAGAATAAAACTCGAAGTTTAAATGTTGATGGTTATTGTATCTACTGCCAGGAGAATACTTTCAATACAGAACCTGTGTACCATTTTTTGATAGAATGTCAATTTTCTAATACTGTAAAATTTCCATATATAAGCGAAAGTAGGGATATTTGCGAGATAAGGAATGCCTGGCTGAATATTCTAGATAACCCTGATAAATATTCTCTCAAAAAAATTATTATGTTTGTTACAAAGTTTCACGAATGAAAATTATAATTAATTATATAGTTAAAGGTTTTTTGATTTGCTTTCGTTATAAGCACGGTTCAAATCCTCTGGGGTAATGTTTACCATTAACCTTTAATTTTAGTTAGCAGACGAGTTAGCCAATACATAGAAAGTCACTGCTGTTTATATTGTTGAGAAGAATCTACTGTTGATTTCGTAAATATGTTAAATCAAACTTTTTTGCAGCAAATTTATCGAAAAAGCTGAAAGAGGAAACACCGCAAGCTCTGAAAGTGATGAGACCAGTAATGACAGTGATGCGCCTAGTTGTGACTGTGATGCAACCAGTTCTGATAGTGATGATGATCTGTAAACAATTTTGCATTCGAAAGTGTCTTATATTTAATATGTTGAAGTATGTTCATACAAATACCTGCTGTGATTATTCAATATTGTGTCAACGTAATGATTTATAGGAAAGAATGGTCTATTCATCAACTTTCGTAACGTTTTCGATATTTATACCTAGTATTTCAAATCAATTATTCGAAAAAGCCCGTGATAGCATTTTTTACCTTCATAGATGTTGTTTTTACAACTTATACCCGTTATATTGAATCCGCTTTTTTTTTAATTTTGACCACGGATTCGAAATCAGCGATCCCAAAAGCACTGTAATATTAATTTTTAGCCATATTGCATTCACCATATTGAATCCGTCATTTTGAATTTTTACATTTCGACCTCGGATTTGCAATAAGCGACCCCAAAAACCTTAAAATACCATAAATGATAAAATCTGAATCGGTGGAAATAGTTCAGTTCTCAGAAAAATCGAGTAGGACATTCAATCGCCGTGTTCTTAGAACCAGAAAATCCTGGCTCAAGTTACAGGCTAGATTTGGAATGAGCAGGAAAAAATCGATGAAAAAAAATATTCATCACGTAAAGTGTGATATTTGAGCCCTCGTGTTAATCGGTAATCTAAAATTTGGTAAAAAAATGTCAACTTTAACCTAGATTTTCGAGATCAAAAATAATTTTTTATGTCTCCGCAATTTCCCTATATTCTGTAGGTATTCATCTATAATTTAGAAAAAAAATTATCCCTTTAGGTTATTCGTATCAAAAGTTGTACGATTTTGAAACAAAAATTACGTTTATTCCCACTGTGCGCCGCCGAAAATTGAGAACAGCGTCACGCCGGCGCGCCGCCAGCCACCGATAAAATTTAGCCTAAACGCCGCCGCCGATTAAATTGACGTCGGCGAAGACCTCTAATCTTATTATTCCTAAAGTAGGCAGAAATCTAAGAAATGGTGTAAGAGAAATTTCAGAAATAGCATTTATACAATGTATACATTATCTCTATTTGTACTTTTGAATTTATTTTCTATGCGACATATACAATAATCAAATATTTATCATTTATAATGTCTACATAATACACATAATTTGATGTTTAGTGCTTTTGTAATTACCAGTATTCAATTAAGACAACATTTTCTCTTATTTTCGGAGACTTCCCAGAAGGCTTACGTCATTTGTAGTTCCAAGTTTACATACGCATGCTGAGAAAAAAGGTGACTTTAGTTAAAGAAATATAACACTGAATACGTCAAATAAAATATTTGTATGATCAAACAAAACTTTCTTTCTTCAGAAATTATGTTTTATTAATAACAAATGAATTTGTGTTACAAGAAAACCGTTTTTCGATCCAAAAAAATTTTAATACGAAGTATTCAATACTACATTTCTTTGGTTCCATCCATTATTTTTCTAAGTGCACATTGAAAAACACTTATGAGAATTTTTTGGTCATTTTGACAGCAGTCAGTATAAAGACGTTTTATCGTGAACATACTCTTTATGTCGAGAAAGTTATATACATACGCAAACAAAATAGTTTAAAATTGGTAGAAAAAAGTTGTCATCTTGTTATGTAAAACCTCGATTTGCATATGCATATCCGCTCGGTAATTACTTATACTTTTATGCTAATTTCTACTTTTTGTTCAATAATTTTCAGCGATCTACATTCATTTACAGTGATGAAAATTATACTGCATCAGTATTGAATCATACGTGGCTAGAATAAAGCTGGTCGGCCAAATATTAGTAATATGATCTATGCGTATCAGCCAAATGAGATACATTACTCTGTCCGACATTTTCGAACTTTTTCTTCGGCACTAGTCCAATGACTACTTATTTTGATGGCTTTTCTTTCTGTAGAATGCGAATCTAACGTCGAAAATAGTAAACTGGATTTACGTTTTCAGAAAAACGGGTGCAAAAATACCAAAACAATTTATTTAGTTCTTTTCTGTAAGCTGCACAGACAATTAAGCGATCGAATCCGATGCGTTGGAGACTTTTTGAAGGAGTTCCATTAATGCTGAAACTTTTATTTAATTCGGGTAAAATCTCAAACTTCCTGACCAGCCGTACATAAGCCACGAAAACATGTTGCTCGCCAACATTTCTGCCGGTAATCTAGAGAGGTCAGGTAACTGCTGCTCAGTAGAAAAACGCCGGAGTCTCTAGACTGTGTTGCCGGTTTCAGGCGCAAAAAAAAACTTTCAATTTGAAAAAAAACAACAACTAGAACATTTTCTGGTAAAAGCTCTCTGTATAGACCGAAATAATTGCCTTCAGAATATGTAGTATAAACATTACATCAAAAAATTCATCCTTGTAGACGTATTTTCGATGTTACTAAGCCGCGAGTCGTCTGAATCACCTTAAGGCCGCGCTCTCTAACCAGCTCCCGACTTATATCCATCCTCTCCGGCCCAACTTTAATTTCCACCCGGGCATGGAGAGTCTGTTTTGGTACATCCTGTCGCTGTTATTTTATTATTATATTTCGTACACACACACATATAT
>JAABKJ010003617.1:0-18859 GCA_011634705.1 Andricus grossulariae | reverse complement strand
TCATCTTCATCTTCATCTTCATCTTCATCTTCATCTTCATCTTCATCTTCATCTTCATCTTCATCTTCATCTTCATCAATAACACAGGACCACAAAATCTAAACCCTTGCAACACGGACCAGACTACGTGGGTCTTATATTTTCGGGGTCGCTGAATTCGAATTTGTTGTCCGTTTCGTCCCATCATGTCAGGGTAAACGTCAGTTCAAGGTCAAACTTACAAAATTCATCGCTAACCAATTAAGTCATGGTACCTATAGGTTTTCGGGGTCGCTGAATTCGAATCCGTCATCAAGGTCAGTTCAAAGTTAAACTTACAAAATTCATTGATAATCAATTAAGTCAGGGTACCTATAGGTTTTAGGGGTCGCTGAATTTGAATCCGTTGTAAGTTTGGTCTCATCAGGTCAAGATCAAGGTCAGCTCAAGGTCAAAATTACAAAATGTATCGCTTACCAATCAAGGCAGAGTACCTATAGGTTTTTGACCTTGACCCAGACCTTATGGGACCAAACGGACAACGGATTTGAATTCAGCGACCCCGAAAACCTGCAGGTACCCTGACTTAATTGGTTAGCGATGAATTTTGTAAGTTTGACCTTGAACTGACCTTGCCAAAAAATTCAAATTCAGCGGCCCCGAAATCTATAGGTGCCCTGACTTAATTGGTTAGCGATTCATTTTGTAACTTTGACCTTAAACTGCCCTTGACCCTGACCTGATGTGACCAAACGGACAACGGATTCGAATTCAGCGACCCCGAAAATATGAGACCCACCTAGTCTGATCCGTGTTGCAAGGGTTTAGATTTTGTGGTCCTGTGTAATGAATCATATCATTAATTATCATCATCGAAAATCAATCATATCATTAAATATCATCATCGAAAATCATCATTTTCTTCTTTGATTCTTCTTCGTCTTCTTCCTCTTCATCTCTATCAAAAATCATAATTATTTTCATCTGTAATAAATCGGATCAATAAATATCATCATCGACATTCATCATCATCATCATCATCGACTTCTTCGATTATGCTTCTTCATCAACCAAATCTTTATAGATAATCAATCATATCGTTAAATATCATTATCCAAAATCATCATTTTCATCTTCTCTGATTTTTCTTTATCTTCGTCTTCTTCATCTTCATCGAAAGTCATCATCATTTAAATTGATAATAAATCAGATCATTAAATATCATTATCGACATTCATCATTCTAGTGTATGTCTTCTGGAAATCTTCTTCTTCATCTTTATCGATAATAATCAATCATATCATTAATTATCATCATCGACAATCAATCATATCATTCATACTGATCATAGACAATCAGTTAAATCGTTCAATATCATCATCGAAAATCATCTTCATATTTTTCTTCTTTTATTCTTTTTCTTTGTCTTAGTCTTATTCATGTTCATATACCATCAGCATGACCTTCACCAGCATGATCAATATAAGAAATTATCATTATCAAAAAAAATATATTATTGTCATCACCGATAATCAATCATATTATTCATTATCACCATCGAAGTCGATCATATCATTAAATATTATTATCGAAAATCATCAACTTCATCTTTGTCTTCTTTGATTGTTCTTCTTTGTGTTTATCATTATCTTCATCGACAATAATGATGAATGATCCTCATCAGCAATTAATCATATTTTTAATTATTATCATCGTCAATCATTATTATCATCACTGACAATCATCAATAATTATCATCATCGACCATCAATCATAAAATTACTTAACATCATCAGAAATCAACATTATCTTCATCGACAATTATCATTAATTATCATGATCCATAATAAACCATATCATTAATTATCATCATCCACAACATTATCTTTATCGAAAATCATCATTATCTTCATCGACAATCATTACTAATCATCATCATCATCGAAAATCAATCATATCGTAATTACCATTATCGACAATCAACCATATTATTCATCATCGACAATCATTATTATCACTGTCGAAAATCATCATTACCTGCATCGAGAAGCAATCATATTATTAGTTATAATTATAATATACAATCATAATTAATTATCATAATAGAAAATGAATCATATCTTTAATTATCATTATCGACAATAAATCATATAATTGATCATCATCATCGACAATCACCGTTATCTTCATCAACAATCTTCATTCCTCAATTTTATCGACCATTATTATCGACAATCACCATTATCTTCATCGACATCCATTATTTATCATCTGTGTCAAATATTTCTGCTCGCAGTGGTTTTCCTTTCGTAGATGATTCGTAGCCAAGTTCATTATCTTGTCCGTTCCCTAATTATGATCATCGACAATCCAGCATATAAATAAATATTATCATTGATAATTAATCATCATTAATTATAATCATCAAAAATCATCATGTCAATCGACAATCATCATTAATTGTCAACATTCACAATCAATCATGCAATTAATTATCATAATCGAAAATCAATCATATCATTAATTATCATTATCGTAAACCAATCATCATTAATTATCATTATCGACAATCAATCATATTATTAATGATCAAAATCGACAATCATCACTGATTATCATAACCGACGAGCAACATTATTTATCATCATCAACAATCCAGCATATAATTATCATCAGTGACAATCAATCTTCATTAATTATAATCATCAAAAAACAGCATTATCTTCATCAACAATCATTTTTTATCGTCATCGAAAATCATCATTAATTGTCATCATCGACAATCGAGCATATAATTAATAAGCATAATTAACAATCAATCATCGTTAATTATAATCATAGACAATCATCATTACCTTCATCGACAATCATTAATTTTCAACTTCGAAAATCAATCATGTAATTATCATCATTGACAATCAATAATGTCATTTATTATGATCACTGACTATCGTCCATATCAGTGATTATTATCATCATAGACAACCAATCTTACCATTAATTATCGAAAATCATCATTATCTTCATCAACGACCATTGTCTTCATTTATTTTCCTCTTTGATACTTAGGTCTACGTACGAGAACGATTAGTCTTTGAACGAGCCTCTCATGACGCGTGTAAATGTCAGGAAACCCAGCCTAGCGAGTCAACTTGAGCACCTTTGATTACACTGTTGTTACGCATAACCGGGCCAAAGCTTTGCCGTTCTAATTAACGCGCCAAATTAATTAGCGATCACCCAATCGACGACAGCGTTTCCGTAAACACTGAAAGCGTCAGCAGGAGAATAGGATCTAATTAGAAGCAAAGTCTTTCGAGAACGAAGTAAGGAGGTGGCGAAAGAGCCTTCAGGATAGGCAGAACAAGAGAAGAGTGGTTCTGGTAATTACTAATTATGCGTGAGCCCCAGAAGAAGAACGCCCCTGTGATAGTAAAGCGGTGGTGCTAAATACTAGTCAAACTTTATTTCTTCCGCGGTTGGTCTCTGTACCGCGATCACAAAATCGGTTAAGAACGAGGTGATTTAATTTTACTCTGCAGGGATTGCGCGGTTGATTGCTAAGAATGAGGCGTAAAACGTTCAAAACTTCTACCGAGTGTTTAACCACTAGAAATTTTGTTTTACAACTCAATTAAAGAATTTTGAAGAATGCCAAAAATTCAACAGAATGTTTTAATGGTATGAGTATTAATTTGCCAAAGCACTAATGCGCGCTTTTTTGAAATTTTCGAGAAAATCAAATTCGAAATATTCGCGACGGGTTATATCGAGTTTGCCGAAAAAATACTTCCAAACGTCCGATAGCTCAGGCGCTGCGGCTTCATAGCCACAGGGTTGCGTGTTCGATTTATGCTGCCTGTATGTTTATTTATTTATTAAAATGGTTAGAAACATTATTTTCTTTAATAATCTTTAAAAAACATGCGAATGATAAATGAATGAATGCCTTTTTCACAGAAAAACTGACACTATAATTGTAATTTTACTTTTCATCTGAAAGCGAATCTTCTTAATCTAACAGCAAAATAATTTTTTCTATTTGCTAAAAATTTTGAAAAGTATACAACTTTCCTAATTTTTACAGAAATTGAATATTTCAATCGCGTTTTTCTATATTAGAGTCAATATCATTATTTTCGTGTTTGAGTGCGGGATAATACTAGAACCAATATTAAATATATTAACAGTATACCAAAAGCGGCAACAGTGGGGAGAGAAATGTGTCGTCCGCGTTGGGACTAACCCGCCTGGAATCCATTCGTTGACGTCAACGTAGCATTAAGGATTTGGAGACCATGATTAAAGCTGACGTTTATTCATGAATCAAAGGTTTCTATGTGTCAATCTAACTAATTGAACCGAACCCAAGGCTCGATTCTTGGTTCGGACCTCTGACATGTGTCCTATATCTCACGGGGTACGCGGACGATATCCACGCGGTGATCGCTGCAAGAACCACAGAGGAATTGCAGTGGAAGCTCAAACAGATCATGCAGAAAAAACTGACTTGGTGCTAATAACATAAAAGCATATACCTACGGAGATACCAATGCAGGCAGGACTGGCGACAGTTACAAGCAAGAATGACAGCGGTCCAACAGAGAGGGGTGCTCAGAATAGCGAGCACCTATTGCACGGTATCAGAACCAGTGATACTAGCTGGTAGCTGGTATGTGGAAGAACAGCAGATGTGGGCAAGCACATTGCCAAAGAGGAAGCCAGAGCCCTTTCCATGGAAAAGTGAGAACAACGGTGGAATAACGACCACCCAGAAAGATGGAAGGCAAGACTGATATAGCAACTAAGCAGATACCTGAATTGAAACCACGGAGAAATAATTAGCGCAAAGTGTGGCTACTGCGAGGCGGAAATCGACGACTCGAACCACACACTCTTCGAGTGCGAACACTGGGCAGAATTCAAACACAGGCTGGGAAGCCTTGAGAGGCTGAGAATGCATCACAAAGGACACGCAAGTACTCTTGTCAAGAAAGAAGCCACGCAAACTCTAACCTGACGAAGGAAGACGAACCCGATGTGTGAAACCCGTTCAGCTAATGAGGACGATACGTGAAGTTAGGGAGAGGAAGAAGTACCTGTCAGATCCAGCCACGCCCAATCAGGATGTTCGAAGGCCGACAAGCCCATTTTACGATATTGTCGTGCTGCTAAGGACGATGCGTGAATCCTGGTTGAAACATAAAGCTGAATTGAAGAAGAACCACTAAGAAGCCTAAGGCGCTTACAGAGGCAGCCCAATCAACTACACCTAATGGGATCACGAAGGTGCAGAGCATCAAACACAAAGAAGAAAACCAGCAGGCATTTCTACAGTGAAGAAAACGGCACCCCCTGCAGTAATGCGAAAGCGGCCCGGGGGATCAAGGAGAACGGTTTGTGTTTTTAGAGGGTCCTTGGTAGCATCATTATAACGAAAAATTGAGGATATTATGTATATTATTACAATGTATATCAGGATCGTTGTAGTGATGCTACTAAGATCCCCACCGATTACCGCCGGTAATGACGTACACACTATCTCAAAAGAATTAAGTTTATTTTTTTTATTGAATTGATAGTACATGAAGGATTGCGTTTTACACGAGTTTTATGCGTTTAACATAAAAATTTCTTCTGATTAGATGGTTGGGTCCAACTGGAGTGTCATGGATTTCTCCTGCTGTCAGTGGGGTAACAGTGCCACTTTCCATGTTTATTTTTGCCCGTCTTATCTTGTTTGCATGAGAATCACGGATGTATATTCCAGCAAGAACATTAGGATCCTCCAGTATTGCAAAAACGTCACCGTGGGACGTTGCTATGACAATTTGATCTTCAGTTGGCACAGGTTCATACTTATCATTTCCTACTCTCAGTTTGAGTCGAGTATCGGCAGGAAAAGTAAATCTTCGAAGTTCGAATATCTGCTTTGAAACCGTTTTGCGAATCAGCCGAATAAATGGAAGTTGATCAAGTTTATATCCAGGTCCACTATTGGCAGGAAGCCTGTTGGGTGGATTTATGCACCTGGTAGGAAGATCAGGCCTTGAAGAAGAAAACTTGTCAGAAGAACAATGCCCGAGAGGAGGAGACCTAGATCTGGAGCTCACATAAGGAGGAGACCAGCCAGGAGGAGACCTGCCAGTAGAATCAGAAGTTCCGGTAGAAGGAACAGCAGAAATAGGGCGACTATTAGAAGAAGATTCGGACTGTAAACTCAAAACTGCAACAAGAAGCATAGAATTACATTTGTCTAAAGTACGTTAGCCAATATAGAATGCGCATTCCGCAAAATTGGTCGGGATTTCGAAATCAATTATTCGATCAATCCAATTTAAAATCCTTAATGAGGTGGAATTTCGAACCTTTTATGACCCTAGCGAATGTTGGTTGTCAGTTTCCTGGTCTACCCTACTTTCAAATGTAGTTCACAATTCTTTTTTTTTTTAAATGGCCAAAACATTGAACTGCTTTTGCAACGAATTTTTCCATTTTTAAAAGAATCTACGGATAAAAATCTGAATGTTGAGCACCTTTGAAAGCTTAAGAAATTTTTGAAAAATTCGAAATCCTTCAATTTTGGTCTGATTTTGAATTTCTTCCCAATTAAAGTACATTTATGAAGAGCCTCCAGATCGAATCATTTGTATTCTTCATTTGTTCATTTACGACATTTTGTCCTTAAATATGAAAAAAGTGACCGTTTTCACTATAAATTTGTTGTGCTGAATTTTACTACTGGCTTTATAAAAATCTAAAAATTTTATCAAATTTTCTAGAATATACCAATCTGCTATACACTGTCTAGGTATGCCTCGAGCTTGCCCTAGTGAGATATTTGCATTTAATAATTCAGACCAAGAATTATAATGTTTGTTAAAAATAGTGCGAAAATCTTTCCTAAGGTGTCTGATGAGATATGAAGACATTTTTTTGATTCATGTTGACTTAAAAACAAGCCTAAAGATAATATTATTCTGGATGGGGCTAATATGAACAAATTATTTGAATACATTTATCAAATATTTTTTCCATTGACCTAAACCATATGGACGGTAGAGATTTTGAATTTAAGATTTCAAGGGACTTGCAAGTATTGAAAGTATATTATAGCATTTCAAAGGATTTCAGAAGATTTGAAAGGGGTTTAAAATTCTGTGTAAATTTAAAGGAATTTCAAAGTAATTCAAAGATTTAACATTGTTTTCAGGGATTTGAATGTATGTTCGCGGATTTGAGTTAAAATATATGTATTAAGCATTACTTAAAACAAATTTTTATTTGTGTAATTCTAGTAGATAATATTGAATTAAGAATGTATTATTATATTGATATACTCACCAATCGAATTAAAGATAACTGCCAGTGACAGGACGAGAGTGGAAAGGGTCTTCATTTTTGCTGAATGAGTAAAAACTGGTTACTGTATTGACGAAGAATTTAGTTAACAGTGTATCTATTTTTTCTGGTCCCATATTAAAACACATTCTATGCTATAATTCTTATCTCAGTTATTACATATGCCTTCAGTTTGTCCTTGTGAGATGTTTCTATTCCAGTAATCAGTCTAATAAACGAAATGTTCTTATATCAACCATCCTTCATTTGTGGAAATTAAGTGATTATTTTTTTATCACCCATCTATAAAAGTGATTAAAAATTAATTTTAATGATATCGATTATGATTTTCGCCTCAAGAGTTCCTGATTAGCAGTTAAATTATTAATACAGATATCTCAGTATGACCTCAAATCAAAAATAAATTTTTTACTTCCCATATAGGTTCCTGGTCACACAGCGATCAAAGGCAATGAAAAAGCATACCATTTGGCAATAAGCGACACAGAGAATGAATACAGAGAACCGGAATACTAGTTTGAAGAACATGGATCTTGAAATTAACTTGAATGAAATAAAAATTTAGGTGTTTGAAGAAAAGGAAGAAAAAACAGTATGCAACATTGTCTTAGACGATCAGAAGATAGAACATGTTAGAAATTATTATTTATAAATATAGGATAGAACAAGTAAGAATATATATCAAATGAAGCTATAATGGCAATATATGATACTGTATTTGGGGCATTATATCTCAGCTGCTACAACTTGAAAAGTCATGTTCTTTGTTTGCCTTTAAATTCTGGAAATATGTTCGTCTACCCAACAGTACTTTATCCAACAATTTATAGACCAGGATTATCACCCCTCCCCAAGCAAGGGGAAGGGGAGTGATTTTTTTATCCCGACGCCTGCACGGGTAGCTTTAAATGTCTCTAACTCACTTTCCAGTCATGCGATTGAAATTTTTTATTAGTGCGTCAGTGCATTCTCAACTCCTTTCGAAAAAGAAAAGCTTACGTAATATTGATGCAAAATATTATGTTCATGATCAGGATACTTGCGGAAAATTGCCATGAGCTCATTGTAAGAGAATTTTGGCGCTGTAAAAAAATTTATGAATCTTTTTGAGGAAACCCGACCAGTTCAGGGGAACCAAGTTCGTAATCATTCGCTTGATAAATTGTCGTTTAAATAGTCAGGAAGGTTAATTATCCAGAAAATTGTCTTGCCGCATGTTAAGCTGGAGCAGGCCCCTGCGACCATGCATGCTATTCTTAATTAGTGGCAGTGATAGTATTTTTTGTTTTTTTAGTGGCATTAAAATAAAATAGTCCCCACTGAATTACACGTTTGTTCTCTGCGTGGCGTTTTTTATAATATCTTAATTTGAAGCAAGACTTCACATGTATGGTGTAATTACTAGCATCGCTCTTGATTTTTACATATGTCATAATTGTTTTCACCTACCGTCACTTCCATGTCGCAACTTCCTTACAATGAACCATTCTTTTTTATGTTGGCCCTAGCAGTATGAAAAATACAAAGAAGGAATAAGGAAAGAGTAAGAGGATGGTTTTAGTTGCCTTTAGTTTTGAGGTACGACTATCCCAAAAGAATAAGGTTTATATTTTTTTATTGAATTAATTGGGCATGAAGAATTGCGCTTTACAAGAGCTTTACACGTTTTACATAAAAATATCTTCGGATTAGAAATTTCGGACCAATTGGAGTGTCATCGATTTCTTCTGTGGTCAGTGGGGTAACAGTGCCACTTTCAATGTTTATTTTTGCCCGTCTTATCTTTTTTGCACAAGTATCATGCATGTATATTCCAGCAAGAGCATCAGTACTCTCCAATAATGCATATACGTCACCGAGGGATGTTGATATAACAATTTGTTCTTGGGTTGGCAGAGGCTCGAAATTATGATCACCTAATCTCAGTTTAAGTTGAGCATCAGCAGGAAAAGTGAATCTTCGAAGTTCGAATATCCTCTTCGAAGCCTTTCTGCTAATCAGTCGAATAAATGGAAGTTGATCAAGTTCATGTCCAGGTCCGTTATTGGAAGGAAGCCTGTTGGGTGGATTCATGCACCTGGTACGAAGAAGAGGCCTTGAAGACCTAGACTTCACAGGAGGATGAGATCTGCCAGGAGAATCAGAAGTTCCGGCAGAAGGAACATCAGGAATAGGGGCACTATTAGATAAAGACTCGATCTGTAAAGCTAACTCTGCAACATGAAGCAGAGAATTACATTTTTTCAGAGTATGTGAGGCAAGATGGAATGCGTATTCCGGAAAATTTGTCATAATTTCGAAATTAGTCATTCAATTAATGCAATTTAAAATCCTTAATGAGGTGGGAGTTCGAACCTTTTATGACCCTAGCGAAAGTTGTTTTCCAGTGTCCTGGTCTACCCATCGACATACAAAAGTGGACCGATAACGCTGTGGGGGAGAACGGAAATGGGCTTCAGAGAGAGAAAGAGAAAAAACACTTCCGTGCTCCCCACAGCGTTATCGGTCAATTTCGATATGTCGATGGGCTTACACTACTTTTTAAATGTAGTTCACAATTCTTTCTTTGAACTGACCAATATATTTTACTGCTTTCGCAACGACTTTTTCAACTTATAATCGAATCTACGGATAAAAAAATCTGAATGCCAAGCACTTTTCAATGCGAAAAAAATTCTTCATAATAACTCTGTGCTGAGCAACGCACAGTAGAAGGAAATGCACTTTCTTCGTTGAAAAGTCCTAAATCCTTCAATTTTGGTCTGATTCTAAATTTCTTCCCAATTAAAGCGTATTTATGAAGAGCCTTCAGATTGAATCTCTTGTATTCTCTATTTGTTTAGTCACGACATTTTGTCCCATAATATGAAAAAAGTAACTTTTTTTGCTATAAATTTGTTGTGATGAATTTACTGATGTCTTCATGAAAATCTAAAAAAATTTTCAAATTTTCTTAAATACACCAATCTGCTATATACTGTCTGAGTATGCCTCGAGCTTTTCCTTGTGAGATATTTGAATTTCATCATTCAGACCAAGGAACATAATGTTTGTTAAAAATGTTGCGAAGAATATTTCTGAGTTTGATAAGATAAGAAATTTCTTTTACTTATGTAGACTTGAAAACAAGTCTGAGATAATACTATCCTGACTGGAAATAATTCGAAAAAAATTAATTCAATACTTTTATTGAATGTTTTTTTCATTGGCCTAGGCCATATGGACGTCTTTTATTATGTCTTTTAGAGCAAAATGAAACAAGCTTTTTAAAAACTATTAACGTTTACAGAAATTGAGCATCAACAAAAAGTATTTGTGGCACTTTTGACGAAGTTCAGTTTAAAGCTTTTTTTTTACATTCTCATCAGAGAAGGTATTGGATTTGTAAAAAAATTTGACCCCCCCCCCCACCCTAGCTTTTGTCAAATGTCAACGTTTTGAGACCTTCTGAATCAGAAAAAACAATGTTTTAAGAATGGGTCTACTGTGTGCGTGTAAGGCTGTATGCATGTATGTATGTATGCTCTATGTGTACAACGATCACTTTTGAAAGAATCAATCTACCAGTTTGGCCTTTGGTACACTCTTTTAGTGTCGGAAGCTGAAGGTCGATTTCGTTAGCCAGCTATTTTGGATGAAAATTCCAAAAGTTAGAGCATTTTGAGTATTTATGAGACCATTTTTTTCAAGATTTGAAAATTCGATGTGCGGCTATTTATAGTACTCGGAAAGTCGAACAATTTATCTTCACTTCTTTTTTCGATAATAAGATAATTATCAGAGTTCTAGTATTTTCAAAATTAGAAAAAGGAACAAAGGAAAATTACAATTTCAAGCCGAACAACGCGCGATATGAAAAAAGTCAGGAAAAGGTAAACGTTGATTTTGAAGTCCCTACAAGATTATGGCAACAACTTTTTGAATTTTCATACAAAATTGTTAATTGGAAGTTCGATTGCACAAGAATATTAAAAAATAAAAAATTTCATTTTTTGGCCAAACTATACAATATACGATAAAAGATGATGAGACAAACATTCTGCACACAAAAAAGATCTACAAATGTTTTATGAAGTACTTTTTGATAGGACGCGTAGTTTTTATTCTAATCGTAACAAATTAAATTAAAAATAAAAGAATCAAATTTTTGGCCCAACGACACATGCTATAAAGAAAAATTGATACAACAAAGTTGCTCACCCAAAAAGGATCTACAAATTCGTTATTTATCATTTTCAGGAAGGACGAGTAGATTTTATTTCAATCGTAAAAAGTAATAATAATAATACAAAAAATTAAATGTTCCGAAAAACGACACAAGAGACGAAAAAAAATGAAAAGAAAAAAGTTGCTCAACCAAAAAAGATCTACAAATTTGTTATAACCTTTTTTCTAAGAATACATTAAAAATAAAAAAATTAACTTCTTGGAAAAATGACGCGAATTACAATAATTTTTTATTTAACCAAATTTTTCGTCTAAATTGTATCTGCACATTTTCTTGGAACCAGTCTATGCTATGATGCGTATTTTTGGTTGAAATCGTATAAAATAAAGGGAGTGTCTACGCGTACCGAAAAAATCCAGCTATACGTACCGAAATTTCGGTACAAATAGCCCCTTTTCCATTTTGCAATACTTCAATAAAAAGTACCAGCCCGAGGTACATAAATAAATATAATATACATTCGATATAAAAATGTTGAACATAATTTAGAAAAGTTCACATTTTGGACAAAATCCAGTGCGAAGCACGAGATACATGATAAGAATGTGTTTCTTAAAGCCGAAGGAGCTTCAACCAAAGAGCATTCACAATCATCATCATAAATTACAGTTGTCGATGCTTTGACCTTAAATTTCAAACGGTTTGTGTACAAATATGGGGAAAATAGAAAGACCGAGTGCGTATCGCTAAATACATATAAAGCGCGAAGCGTGAGAACCAACAGTCGCGCACCATTGGCGCGCTTAAATCTGCGAACAAAGATTTGAAGGGATTTACGAGTATTGGAAGAATATTATAGCATTTTAAAGGTTTTTATAAGATTTGAAATGGATTCAAAGTGCTGTGAAAATTCAAAGGAATTTCAAAGTAATTCAAAGATTGAAAATTGTTTTCGGGGATTTGAAAGTATGTTCGCGGATGTGAATTAAGGTATATTGCGCATTACTTCGGATAAATTGTTATATGCGTAAATCTAGTAAACGATATGAGATTAAAAATATATTACTATATTAATATATTCACCAATCGAATTAAGAATAACCGCTAATGGCAGAACAAGAATGGAAAGGATCTTCATTTTTGCTGAATGACGAAAAACTGATTACTGTTGACAAATATTTTTCCTGGTCAATAATATTTAACAAAATTCAATTTATGAATTTATCAAACTGTTAATAACGTTATACTAAAAGTTGGAATCTGGGATGCAGCTCGGCGCACCAATCACGATCGTGCAAATTTTCTGATTGGCTTGCGTGCCCTGCGTCACAGACACTGCGCACCAATAACGAACGAGAAATATTCTGATTGCATCGTAAGCAGCAAATATCGAAGACCAATGTATCAAATTCTATTGTAACTTTGTAGGGTTTATATATTTGATATATTATATACCTGAATTATAGATATTGTCTAATCTAATAATAATCTAATTACATTAGAATATAATTCTGTAATATTATAATAATTACGTATAGTCTACGACATTTATTAGACATAAGCTTATTCTAATTTCAAAATAAGGGACATGCAATGCTGGAGAACGAGAGAAAAGGCACGGCGCACCAATCACGGGTGTGAAAAATTCTGATTTGGTCGCGCGCTCCACGTAACAGGCACGGCGCACCAATCACGAGCGCGAAATATTCTGACTGTATCGCGTGTTTATTCACAAATGAAAGTTTTCTATTTGGTCATCTATCGTTATTTATAGATCCACTGAAATTCAATATAGTCTCTTCTCCTCAGTTATAAGATTCATGAACTAATTTAACTCCAGAATTATCGAGTCCAGAACTACGACTTTTCTGTAGGTGATGTTATGCTGTCCATTATCTTGATTGGTCAGAATAGCATCTGGCTTTGCCCAGTGCTCGACAGAATATACTGAGTTTGACTGAAACCAATTATAATGTTTAATTTCCCAACGAGAACTTCCTGTTCAGCGATGTTCTAATGATAAGTCATTCTATATCAATTACTCGACGATTAAAATCTTATTACCCGATTCTTGAATCAATTTTTACTAAAGCATGGAAATAAGACCAAAAATCAGCTTTTAAATATCTTAGCACTAGCAGTATAAGAATTACTGAGAACGAATAAGAAAAGAGTAAGAGGATGTTTTTAGTTGACTTTCCTTTAGCTTCCTCTTGTATGTTGTTAATATATATTGGGTTCTCATATGCCGGAAATGACGTAAGACTATCCCAGAAGAATTATTTTTATATTTTTTTATTGAATTAATAATAATACATGAAGGATTGCGCCTTACACGAGTTTTATGCGTTTTATTTGAAAATGCTTTCTAATTGGAAGGTTGGAACCAACTGGAGAGTCATCGACTTCTCCTGTGGTCAGTGGGGTAACAGTGCCACTTTCCATGTTTATTTTCGCCCGTCTTGTTAGGTTTTCACAACTAACATAGATGTATATTCCAGCAAGAGTATTAGGACTCTCCAATATTGCATATACGTCACCAATTGACGTTGATATGATAATTTGTTCTTGGGTTGGCAGAGGCTGGTATTTATTACGCCCTGCTCTCAGTTTAAGTCGAGTATCGGCAGGAAAAGTGAACCTTCGAAGTTCAAACACGCGCCTCGAAGGCGTTTTGCAAATCAGCCGAATAAATGGAAGTTGATCAAGTTTATGTCCAGGTCCGTTACTGGAAGGAAGCCTGTTGGGTGGATTCATGCACCTGGTACGATGAGGAGGCCTTGAAGAAGAAGACTTGTCAGAAGAACAATGTCCCAGGGGAGGAGACCTAGACCTGGACCTGACAGGAGGAGGAGGCCTGTCAGGAGAATCAGAAGTTCTGGTAGAAGGAACAGCAGAAATAGGGTGGCTATTAGAAGAAGTTTCGGACTGTAAACTTAACTCTAAAACAAGAAACAAAGAATTACATTTTTCTAAAGTACATAAGGCAAGATAGAATGCGCATTCCGGAAAATTTGTCGGAATCTCGAAATCAGTAATTCGATTAAAGTTATTTTAAATCCTAAATGAGGTGAGAGTTTGAACCTGAATTTCTAACCCTAGCGAAAGTCGGTTGCCGTATTAATTAAGGAGCAAAAAATTGAGGAAGAAATTTTATTTTGTAAAGAACATATCTATTTCTCTTTTCGAACAACCTAGGTCCCTGTGAAATATGTTTGAAATTTGAAACCATAGAGTATGAAATTGAATTTTACTAAGAACATTATTGAGATTGTATATAATATAGTTCTCATCTCATGCGTAACGTATGCCTCAAGCTAGTCCTTGTGAGATATTTGCATTTCATAATTCATACCAAGGAATATGTTTGTTAAAAATGTTGCGAAAATCTTTTCAAAGTTGTCTGATAAGATAAGACGAAACTCGTTTGACTCATGTAGCCTTGAAAACAAACCTGAGGTAATATTCCTGAGGATTATGAAAAAAATTATTTGTATACATTTGTTGAGCAATTGCTTTATTAGCCTAGACTAGCAAAGTAAAATGAAACAAAATTTTTCAAATCTATGTAGTTTAAAGAAAATCGAATCTCCCCAAAAAAGTGAATGCTTCCACTTTTGAAGACGTTTTAGTTTCAATATTTTAAAGATTATGAGGTTTTTGGATTTTTATGAGATTTCAATAGAATTACGAAAACTTTCGCAGCACTTTGAGGTATTTCAACACTTTACATGGGATTTCTACAATTTTACGAATTCCCAGTAAATCTGAAGGTATTGGCTTTGATGCAGCAGAGTACTTTGAAATTTCGTGTGATTTTACAGATATGAGAAGATTTTAATATATTTCAATGAATTTAGAAAGATTTAGTCATTCAAACTCAAAATATTTGAAGGGATTTCAGAGTATTGAATATACATTATATAATTTCAAAGGATTTCTTGAGATTTGAAAGGGGTTTATAGTGGTGTAAAAATTAAATGAGATTTCGATATAATTCAAAGATACAAAATTGTTTCCAGGGAGTTGTAAGTATGTTCACGGATATACATTTAAACATATTGCTCAATACTTAGGACCAATTGTTATTTGCATAATTCTAAAAAATGTTTTCAAATTATAGGTATATTATATTATTATATTCACCAATCGAATTAAGGATAACAGCCAATGACAGAACGAGAGTAGAAAGGATCTTCATGTTTTCTGTACGAGGAAAAACTGGTTTTTGTATTAACAAAGAAATCGGTTCAAAGTATATCAAATTTTTTTTATACCTTATTACAACACATATTCTATAATATCATTTGTATCTCATTTATTACATATGCCTCGAGTTTTTTATTGTGAGATTTTTGAATTTCAGTTATCAGTTTAATAAACGAAATTTGCTTATGCACGGGTAGTTTCAAAAGCCTGTGACCCACTTTCCAGCTATGCGATTTGAATTATTTATTAGAATTTGTAAATGAGACCCTAATTCGAAGAGATTCAAAAAGCCACAGACACAAGAGCTTGCATGAAAAGAATACCTGTACGTGAAGAAAACTAAAGAGGTATCCCAGGACAGAAAAGTGTGGTGACAAACAGTTTATAAGAAACGCATGATGAAGAGTGTCAGTGGAGTTAATGACGCATGAAACGAAAGACCTTGGATACTCATGTGCCCAAGTGAAGAGCTTTATATGGTGACTTTGTGAAGCTCTTCGGCTGGGGTGGTTGCTGGAGAGGCTGATCAGCGACCTAGTTCGGAGCAGTATTAATCTTGAAATCGAGAACCACTTCCAACATTGGAGTTCTTGTTATTGTTTATTGGAGTATGGTTCGATAATTGTAACATAAATTTTCAGTATATATTTTCCTTAACAACATACATTATAATATGATTGTGTGAGCGATGCTTATATGTTCAACTTCACCAAGACTTTCCGCGTCTGCATCCCAAGCAAGGATATGTGGAAAGCAAACAGTGACCCGCTCCTCCAAGGAAAATCTGGTACACAGATGGATTCAACGTAGTGAGACAGTCAGGAGCAGGAATCTGTCTGATATAGTAAAATGTCTTAATGAAGATCCCAAGGCTATCCAACCATTGAACAGTAGAGTTTAAAAGTTATGTGATTATGTTCTTATATCAATAATGGTTCAAAATTTTCAACTGAAATCTGGGCTAAATTTTCTCCAACAATGACGCGAACAACAAACGGTTGTGAGACTTATCATTCAGAATTGAACCCTATGTTTAGAAGTTCTAAAGCAAACATTTACATCTTGATCCAAGCTTTGCTAGAAGTCCAATCCCATCATTTTGCAATAATGTTACTGATTATCTCATTTTTCAAATCACATTTATAATTGTTATCTTACATATGTCCTAATTATTTTCACCTAACGTCACTTACATGTCGGAACTTTCTTACAGTGAATCATTCTTTTTTATGTTGGCCCTAGCAGTATAAAAAATACAAAGATGGAATAAGGAAAGAGTAAGAGGATGGTTTTAGCTGCCTCTCTTTTTTCTTCCTCCTGTATGTTGTTGATATATATATATATGTATATATATGGCTTTCTAAAGACAATAATGAGGTACGACTATCCCAAAAGAATTAGGTTTATATTTTTTATTGGATAATTAGGGCATGAAGGATCACGCTTTACACAAGTTTCACACGTTTGACATAAAAATATCTTCTGATTAGAAATTTCGGACCAACTGGAGTGTCATCGATTTCTTCTGTGGTCAGTGGGGTAACAGTGCCACTTTCCATGTTTATTTTCACCCGTCTTGTCCTGTCTTGTTTGTTAACATAGATGTATATTCCAGCAAGAGAATCAGTACTCTCCAATATTGCATATACGTCACCGTGGGACGTTGATAAAACAATTTGTTCTTGGGTTGGCAGAGGCTTGAAGTTATTATCACCTAATCTCAGTTTAAGTTGAGCATCGACAGGAAAAGTGAATCTTCGAAGTTCAAATATCCTCTTCGAAGCCGTTCTGCGAATCAGTCGAATAAATGGAAGTTGATCAAGTTTATGCCCAGGTCCGTTATTGGAAGGAAGCCTGTTGGGTGGATTCATGCACCTGGAACGATGAGGAGGCCTTGAAAACTTAGACCTAGACCTCTCAGGAGGATGAGAGCTTCCAGGAGAATCAGAAGTTCCGGCACAAGGAACATCATGCATAGGGCCACTATTAAATAAAGACTCGGTCTGTGAAGTTAACTCTGCAACATGAATCAAATAATTACAGTTTCATAAAGTATGTAAGGCAAAATGGAATGCGCATTCCGGAAAATTTGTCGGAATTTCGAAATCAGTCAATCAATTAATGCAATTCAAAATCCTCAATGAGGTGGGCGTTTTAACCTTTTATGACCCTAGCGACTGTTGGTTTCTAGTGCCCTGGTTTACCCATCGACATGTAAATAGAAATGGACCGATAACGCTGTGGTGAGAACGGAAATGGGCTTTAGAGAGAGAGAGAAAACATTTGAGATGTAGGTGTGCCTTTTTCTATTCCAGGACTGTCATATACACGGTCCTGTGCTTCATCAAGCTCCATCCATCAAAAATGCTCTTGACCAATCAGCTTCATCTAGAAAGAGACAGGTCTACCTATCAAATATTCTCTCTCTCCCTAAAGCCCATTTCCGTGCTTCCCACAGCCAATACACTTTACGGCTTCCGCAACGACTTTTTCAATTCATAATCGAACCTGCGGATCAAAAAATCTGAATGCTAAGCACTTTTCAATGCGAAAAAAATTCTTCATAATAACTCTGTGCTGAGCAGCGCACAGTAGAAAAAAACGCACTTTCTTCGATGAAAAATTCTGAAATTCAATTTTGGTCTGATTCTAATTTTCTTCCCAATTAAAGTGCAATCATGAAGAGCCTCCAGATCCAATCTTTTGTATTCTCCATTTGTTTATTTACGACCTTGTTCACTATAAAGTTGTTGTGCTGTATCTACAGCTGGCTTCATCAAAATCTAAAATTTTAGCAAATTTTCTAAAATATACCAATCTGTTATACACTGTCTGAGTATGCCTCGTGCTTGTCCTTGTGAGATATTTGTATTTCATCATTCAGAGCAAGGAATATAATATTTGTTAAAAATGTTGCGAACAAAATTTCTAAGGTGTCTGATAAGATAAGATAACATTGATTTGATTCATGTAGACTCGAAAACAAGCCTGCGATAATATTACTCTGAGTAGGAATAATATGAAAAAAATTATTTCAATACTGTTATTAAATATTTTTTTCATTGGCCTAGACCATATGGACGTCTGTCATCATGTCTTTTTACAGCGAAACAAAACAAACTTTTCAAAAACTATTTACTC